>CM034155.1:272409009-272646663 GCA_019776745.2 Taxus chinensis
TTCCAGGTCATTGGTATAATTAGGTTGAGGGCATTGATGTTGGGGTTGAGAATAGGTAGATAGCTAAATTTGATTTTAGGTTGATTGAGATGGGAGAAGAAAATCCCAAAAAACACGTGTGTCCAGGGTCTAGTCCTATATAGGAGGATCAAAAGGTAATGAAGAAGTGAAAAATGAAGAGGAGGTGAGAGAGCCACCTGATTGACAAGGATCAAAACAGGTGAACCACATCTGTAGATAGGCTAGTGAACATAAGACCCTAAAGACATTGCATGAGTGATTACTCTAAAGGTGAAGAATAGTCACAAAATTACCAAATGTCATAGGTTCAGCAGGTCCCTTGAGGCATGAAGTGACAAGACAATGGGTAAGGAGGTGAAGGTAAGTGGGTCATAAAATGGGAAGTAGAATGCCTTGGGAAATAGAGCCAAGATCACAATAGGCAAGTCCATGATGAAAAAGTTTATTTTTCATTTTCTTTTCTTTTTGAATTTTTAGATAGACTGATCAATGTGGGAAGTCTATACGGGATGAATGTATGCCTCCTTGAGGTCTTCGTGAAGCTGATCGATGCGGGAAGCTTCTGAATTTTGATTTTTGAGAAGATAGTCCTCTTTTTGGATAGACTATGTAGAGAATTACAATATTTTTATAGTTGTCCTTCGAGGGAGTAGTCTACTTATAGTGACAATTGAAGGTGGAAGATGTCCTTTTAAGGGATTCATATTTTATATTGGCAGTTTGACTTAAGGAGTTAATCCCTTATTTTTGGAAATAATTTTTTTGGCTTTTAAGTCATGGACTAGACTGTAACGCATTTGGTTCTTGTTGAGAAGGCAAGGGTGAACGACCATGGGATCTCATCTAAAAGAAGATGAAAAGTATCCATGAGAATCATGCCATGTGTAGAGCTGTGGTGCACATATTTAAGATAAGGCAAAAGGGTGACGGGCAATCACATGATTCTTGTTTAGTCATTGGAGATGAGTTGTGGAAAAGGTAAATGGCACTCAAGGGACAAGTATGAACTAGATAAATAGTGATGTAGGACTAGAGGTCAACAGTAGAATGGTCAAAGATGCAAGGCATTGAGGGGCTCAGGTTCAAGCTTACCATCAAGTGAAGACAAGCGATAAGCACCTGATCCATAGTCATGGGTCACGATGTATGGTCCAAGACAATTAGGAGCAAATTTTCACCATTTGGTTTTTTCTGCTTTGGTTACGTGTTGATTTTCCTTGAGGATGAGATCACCGACCTTGAAGGTGTGTTCATGGACACATTTATCATAGGCACGCTTGATGCATTTTTGGTAGACTTGGAGATGGTCGAGGGCATGAAGATGACATTCGTCTAATAACTCAAGTTGTGCTAAATGGTCTTGGTGAAAGTCATCATCAGTAAGCATATCGTGAAGGGAGATACAGAGAGACGGGATCTAGACTTCGAAAGGCAAAACAACCTCGATACTATAGACCAGAGAAAAGGGAGTGGTAGTGGTGGAGGTGCAAATACTAGTACGGTATGCCCAGAGGGTGAAAGGAATGTGTATATGCCAATAATTTATAGTATCATTAACCACTTTCATGAGAATTTTGTTTAGGGTTTTGTTGGTGGATTCAGCTTGGCCATTGGTTTGTGGGTAATATGGCGATGAGAAGATTAGTTGGATGCCGAAGGCGTCATAAAGTTTCTATAGAGTTTTATTTTTGAATTGTTTTCCATTATTAGTGATAAGGTGATGTGGAACACCGAAGTGACAAATGATGTGATGATTGATGAAATCACATATTTTCTCAGCTACAGTGGAGATGAGGGGTACGGCTTTAACCCATTTGGTGTAGTATTCGGTAGTGGTGATGATCCATTAATGTCTTAGGGAAGAGTGAATATTGATCTCTCTGACAAGAACCAAACCCCACTGAGAGAAGGGCCAAAGGTCACGAGCGACTTGTAAGGCATGAATAGGTGTATGATGAAGATTGGCATATTGTTGGCATTTTACACAACACTTAACGAAGCTGCAACAATCATGATTAAGGGTCGGCTAGTAATAGCCTAGGCAAAGAATGTGTTTAGCAACAACAAGGCCACTGAAGTGACCTCCGCATATGCCATCGTGAACTTCTTTAATGGTATAGGGGATTTTAGGGCTGGTGAGGCATCATAAGAGAATGCCATCAAAGCCAAATTTATAGAGAAGGCCACCCATGATGAAATAATGAGAGGCCTTTTTGAGAAAGGTGTGTTATCCATTACATGTGAGATCAGGAAATAATTTAGAAAGGGAAAGGTAGTTCGCAAGCTGCTTATACCAAAGGTCTTGTGTATTTGGTGAGACAGTTTGGACGAGATTAACACAACAATATTTATAAGAAGGTCTTGGTATGTGTTTTATGGTAACAAAGATGTCTAAATCGTCATGCGAAGTGGGTATTTGGGAAGCGAGGCAAGCCATGGTATCCGTGAATTTATTGGTGGATCGCGGAATGGTTTGAATTTTATAGCGATCAAAGGTAGTCAACATGATGCCGACGTAATGTTTGTACTGTTGAATTATTTCATCATGACACTGATAAACACCATTGACTTGGTTTACTACCAGTTGAGAATCACCAAAGATATTAATGGATCTGACATCTAAGGCATAAGCAACCATGAGACCTAATATGAGTGCTTCATATTCAGGGATATTTTTGGTGCATTCGAAGTCGAGTTTGAATGATAAGGGCATAGGTTCACCATCAAGAGGAATGAGGATAATGCCTACACCACCCCCACACTAACATTTGGAACCATCGAAGAATAAGGTCATTTGGTAAGGGTCATCATCCAAAGAGAGGTTAGGAATGGATTCGTCAGGGAAATCAAAGTTCAAAGATTGATTCCTAGAAAGAGGTGCATCAACAAGCTGGTCGGAAATGGCCTGGCCTTTGATAAATTTTTGGTGGATGAATTCAAGGTCTAGGTCAGCAAGAAGCATGAGCCAATGTGTGACACGTTGATTTTAGTAAGGTTTAGTATACATGAAGTGTAGGGGGTCTGTGTTGGTCATAACATAGGTTTTGCGGTCGAGTAGGTAATGGCGAAGTTTGGTGGCAACAAAAACTAAGGATAAGCAAAGTTTTTTAGGGTGAGTGGATCGGGTTTCATAGTCTAGAAGGGTACATCTTATGTAATAAACTGCCTGCTCCCTATGTTGTTCATCACAATGAGCAAGCATAACCCCTAAGGAGTGATAGGTAGCAGAGATGTATAGATAGAAGGTTTGGTCATGTTTAGGTGGAATGAGTACGGGTGGTTGGAGAAGGTATTGTTTTAAGGCCTCAAAATCTTTGTGGTAGTCTTCATCCCATTTGAAAGAGACATCCTTTTTGAGAAGGTGATGAAATGTTTGACAACGGTCAGATGATTGTGAAATGAAACTGTGAATGGACTGTAATTTACCTTCGATGAATAGATTGCAACTTTCCCTGCAGACTATGAAGCTGGCGAAGGTTAGTGGGTGGAGGCTGTCGACACTAAAATTTTCCTCTGTAATTTCTATTTCATTAATGTATTTATTAGGAATAGGATGTTGTTAAGTGTAATTAGTAGTAGCGTCTGATAGAAGACAATGGCGCTGTCAGTATGGTGCCGCCAATAATGTAGAGTACGGGTAACAGTCAAAGTACAATAGGAATGTTGTAAAAAGTAAATATTTGTCGTAAGTGGTCCGGGTAATGTTAAAATGTCAAAGTTTGGATAAGTCGAGAAGTAGGGTCTACATGATTAGGAATTAGAAATATTATATTGGTAATAAGGACAAGGAGTGAGGTCATAAATATTTTGTGTATTTTATTTGTGGAAAAGTCTAAAAAAAAAAATGTGGAACCCATGTGAAATGATAAGGTTTATCTTATCTTAAGAAGATAAGCTTACATGTACAGATAAGAGTTAAGGTATGGAACTATGATTTGCCAGAAGTGGATTTCTTATCCTATCTTAGAGATAAGATGGATAAGCCTTAGAAGTTCCTATAAATAAAGAGGCCACCCCCCCACATTTAGCATAGAAAGAAGTAGTGAGCAATATTGTATGAGTAAGTGTGTAAAGGAAGCCATCAGTTTAAAGGTGTGTTGAAGAAAGCCATTAAGAGGTGTAATTGTAAAGTTTCTTCCGTAGTTATTGGTGGAAGGAAAGTGAAGTCAATAAAAATTGAAGTACCTCATGGGTGAGATTGTAACAATTTCATGTTAATAATATAATTTACTTTGATATTTCAGATTTAGCATCATTTCGTCTTATCATAGTCTGACGGTATTCTTGTGTTACGTTTGTTGCTTGTGTTTCCAGATTACATCCACCAAACTAAAGAGTTGTGCATTAGTAAATAATCATAGCACGAGGAATTCCCGGTGAAGAATTATCATATTTCTGAATTGGTGATGACATTTTTGGTTCTATTGTCATGATCATTCCTTGTTGGTGTATTGTCTGGAGAGATATTCCCACTTAATCAAAAAACAATTGGAGGGTAATCTTTTTTTTTACCCGTGCATAGTAGTTACCATGGTAAAGTCATTTTTGCCGTGAATAGTAGTTACCATGGTAAAGTCATTTTTGCTGTGAATAGTATTTACCACAGTAAAGTCACTTTTTACCATGAATAGTATTTACCGCAGTAACTTCACTTTTTACTATGAATAGTGTTTACCACAGTAAAATCAGTTTTTACCGCAATAATTCAAGTTTTACCATAGTTTACCGTGGTCATTTCTATTTTCTATTATAGTGATATCCAATTATTGGTGCACATAATTCTTGTTTATTGTACTTGTGGGTTGGTATTTCACTATGGTTACTTTTGAAAATGGGGAAGATTCATGTTTTTTCAACCCAATCTAATGAAGATGCTTCCTCTTTCATTCAAGAGTTTAAACAATCTTGTATTTGTAATGGCCTTATAAGAAGGGAACAATGGACTGAATTTTTTTCCTACCTTTTTGGATGGTTCAGCCCTTAGGTGGTTTAAAACACTAGGTGATAATGTAAAAAACTCATGGGATTTATTAATTAAATTTTTTTTTGAAGAACTTGGTGAACAATAGAAATATGCAAATATCATGATCGATATCACAAAGCTAGCCCAAGAAGATAAGGAGAAGATAAGGGATTATCATGCTCGTGTTCTAGAGCTAAGGAGGTAGCTCGACGCCTAGATCCAAAAGGAAGGATTAGCAGATGGGTTAATGAATGGCATGGATAATCTCCTATATAAACACTTCATTCTTGGGATGAAGCCAGAGATCAGACAACGAGTGAAGTAAGACCACCTAGCTACTATTGAACAAGCAAAGGAGGTTGCAAGAAGGCAAGAAGAAAGCATGGAAGAGGAGCCCAAAGAAATTGTTACTAAAGTAGAGCCTACACTAGCACCTTTGCTCCATAATCCACAACCGCTCTCAGTGAGCAAAAATCTTTCTCCTAATACATCTACCGAATATGAAGATCTGCTCAAAAAGATGGGTCAGTTAACTATTAATATTCTTTAAGGAAAAGAATTTAGTTCTCAGGGAGGAGATAGAGGTCCAAAAAGAAAATATTTCTAAAGTTGTATGTTATGGTTGTTATAAAAAGGTTCATTATAAGTATAATTTTCTAGATAGAGCTTCTACATCTGGTACAAAGGAGATAATGATAAAGGAAAAGCACCTGTGAATTCTTTTGGTGTAGTAGATAAGAGCAGAAATAATGAAGTAGATGTGTTTGTAAAAAAAAGAAAGAAAGAAAAAGATAATCAAGATGGAAATGATCCTAAGAAGATGAAGGGAGAAACTAGTAAGAAACAATGGAGAAGAAATTTAGGTGTACATGATTTTCTAATTTCACAGGGATAAGGACCATACTCCATCTTGGAAGATCTGTCTAAAAGGCCTGTAAATATTACATATGGTCAACTCTTAGCTATGTCTTCTGAGAAGAGGCAGGAGCTACAAAGTGGAATCAATGCTCGAATGAAGGAAGGAGGTTGAGGTCCTTGTTTTGGAGGAAAAGGCAGATCCCTATGCTCCACAAGTTGAGGTATTATGTAATGGTATTTCAATTCATGATGTCTTAGTTGATGGAGGTGCTGTAGTTAATGCAATGACCGAGTCTGTAATGAATATGTTGGGTTTAAAAATTGATCGCCCTTCAACATTTATGTTAAGGTCATTAAATAAGGGAAAAACTAAACCAGAAGGTGTAGTTTCAAATGTGGCAATATCTGTTATGGGTGTTATATGTGTGGTAGACTTTCAGGTGATGAAAAATGATACTGTTGTGTACCCTATGTTACTGGGAAGACCATGGCTAAGGAGAGTTCATGTAAGAAACTACTGGAATGAAGGCTTCATGAGACTTGGACGTGGTAGAGAGAGGGTGAAGATAAATGTGATCCCTCGACATCATAAGTCAGAACCTGTGGATTCAAGTGATGAAAGTGATGATTGGATATCCTCTTATTACTCTAGTACCAGTGAAGTGGACACTAAAGATGAAGAAAGTGAGGTTGATGTTTCAGTAATGGATATCCTTCCAGTCACACCAACTCATGACCCCATAAAATTATCTAAAGAAGAAGTTGATGATCGTCTCCAACAAATAAATATTGGTGATGCTGTGATGGAGAGTGAGAAGGAATCCTACCTCCAACTCTTTCAAAGGTACATACACATATTCACTTTTGATTACAAGGATCTCCGTCAAGTAAGTTGGGTATAACATTCTATTGATCTGGTAGATGGTGCTAGGCCTATAAAGCAAATGCCATATAGAATGAATCCTAATTTTTCTAAGACTGTAAAAGAAGAAATCGATAAGTTGTTTGATGCAGGATTCATATTTGCTGTGGAGAATTCAGAATGGGTTTCTCCCATTGTGATCTCAATAAAAAAAGAATGGGAAGCTACGCATTTTTGTTGATTACAGGAAGCTCAATAAGGCAACAAAGAAGGATCATTACCCTCTTCCATTCTTAGATCATATCTCGGAAGAAGTAGCTGGCCAAGAGTGTTATAGTTTTTGCTGATGGATATAGCTGATACAACCAAGTTTTTATAGTGGAGAAAGATCAGCTGAAGACCATGTTCACCACTCCTTGGGAAACGTTTGCTTATAGAGTTATGCCTTTTGGGTTGTGTAATGGCTCCAGCAACATTCCAGCATGCTTGATGAATAGAATGTTCAAACCCTACATTGGGACCTTCATCAAAATATTTCTAGATGATTTTTACATCTATTGGAGCAAGTTAGACCACCTGCACAAGATGGAGACAAGATTTCAAAGGTTAGATGAAGCATAAGCCTCACTAAACCCTACAAAGTATGTCTTTGGATGTTCTAAAGGAGTTTTTTTAGGGCATGTTGTATCCAGAGATGGTATTGGTACTGATCCTGATAAAGTTTCAAAAATAAAAGATTTACGATTTCCTATGAATAAAAGTAAGTTGAGATCATTTTTAGGCCATGGTGGGTTACTATAGAAGGTTCATGAAGAATTTCTCGAAGATTGCACAGCCACTAACCCAGTTCATGAAGAAGGATGTTACTTATGAACCAGGAAATAAGGCACATAAAGCTTTTTGGATGACAACTGAAGGAAGCCCTCGTGTCTACAGCTATTTTAAAGAATCTAAATTGGAGCAAGCCATTCATTGTGTACACTGATTCCTCATATACAGCATTAGGAAGTACTTTGAGCCAAAAGGATGAAAATGGGAATGGATCATCTAATTTAACTTTAGGAGCAGACAAATGAGCATTGTTAAGCTAAATTATATTGTAACTGAAAAAGAGGATCTAGCTATCATTTTTGTTATAAAGAAGTTTAGAAATTACTTGCTAGGGTAGAAATTTATAGTTGTAACAGATCATCAAGTTCTAAAATATATTGTCAATAATCCTAACCCATCAAGGAGGATAGCAATATGGATAATTTTTCTACAAGAATTTTAATTTGATATTATAGATAGGCCAGGAAAGAAGCATGCCAATGCAGATGCACTCTCTCGAGCCTATGATGGTTTAGGATCATCTTGTGATGACGATGATTTCCCCGATGTAGCCTTGTTATCCCTTGACACAATCCCTAGTGAATACATAGATATTTGGAATTATCTGAATGAATTCAAGTTTCCTAATGGTGTCAGTGCAAAGACTAAGAGAAAGATTACTCAAGCCAGTCATCCATATTCTATTCTACATGGAGTATTATTTCGAATAGGACCTGATGGACAGTAAAAGAGGGTAGTTGGACGTGATCAAGGGAAGGAACTGCTAGAAGAATTCCATAATGGTTCATGTGGAGGGAACTTCTCTAGACAACTTACAGCAAGAAGGATCTTGGATGCAAGTTATCACTGGCCAACTCTTTTTAAAGATTGTTATAATTATTGTAAGACATGTGATATTTGTCAAACAATGGTAACCGTAATACTTCATCAGCTCCATTATGTCCTATTCTTCCACTTGTTCCCTTTGAAAAGTGGGGAATAAACATTATAGGTCCACTTCCAACTACCTCACATGCTAAAATAAGTATATTTTAGTTACCACAGATTATTTAACCAAGTGGGTTGAAGCTAGGCCACTGAAAACAACTTCGATGGATGAAGTGGCAAGGTTCATATATGAACGCATTGTCACCAGATTTGGTTGCCCATTACAAATTGTAATAGATCAAGGAATCCACTTCATTAGTGAGGTGGTAGAATCCCTAGTCAACAAGTTTTCTATTAAGCACAGGAAGGAAACAACATACAAGCTAAGCACAAATGGACAGGTAGAGCGAACAAATTTTGTGTTGTGTCAAATTCTAGCAAAAGATGCAGCCTTGCAGGTACATAAGTGGGATAAAAGGATTCATGCAACATTTTGGGCATATAGGGCAACATCAAAGTCAACAACAAGATACTCCCCATTTCAGTTGGCTTATGGCATTGATCCAGTTCTTTCTATTGAGTTTGATATTCCCACTATGAGAGTTATGAAAAATGAAAGGATGGATGAAAGTGATTCAGTAAAAGAAAGGTTGGTACATCTTCATTTGCTAGAGGAAATGAGGGAAATAGCGAAGGATACAAGCTATAAGAAGAAAATGAAGTAGAAGGAATACTTTGATCAAAAGATCCATTGGTCTCCATTTCATGTGAATGACTTGGTTCTAGTATATGATTCCAGATACAAAAAAAGAAGACAGAAAATTTCTTCCAAAGTGGATGGGCCCCTACAAAATAGCAGCTGTGCATAAAAATTGTACATATTGACTGAAGGAATTGGATGGTAATCCCATTACAAAATGGGTCAACCATGACAAGTTAAATATTTTCCAAGAACCAGCTTCAGAATGTCCATAAGAGTCTACTCCGAGGATGGAGTAGAAGTTAGGAAGGGGGAAAATGTCGACATTAAAATTTTCCTCCGTAATTTCTATTTTATCAATGTATGTATTAGGAATAGGATGTTGTTAAGTATAATTAGTAGTGGAATCCAATAGAATATAATGGCGCCATCAGTACAGTACCTCCAATAATGTAGAGTATGGTAACAGTCAAAGTACAATAGGAATGTTGAAAAAAGTAAATATTTGTCGTAAGTGGTCCGATAATGTTAAAATGTCAAAGTTGGGATAAATAGAGAAGTAGGGTCTACATGATTAGGAATTAGAAATATTATATTTGTAATAAGGAAAAATAGTAATGTCATAAATATTTTGTGTATTTTATTTGTGGAAAAGTCTAAAAAGGTGGAACCCATGTGAGATGATAAGGTTTATCTTATCTTAGAAGATAAACCTACATGTAAAGGCAAGAGTTTAGGCATGGATTATGATTGGCTGGAAGATATTTCCTATCGTATCTTAGAGATAAGGTGGATAAGCCTGAATTCCTATAAATAAAGAGGCCACCTCCCCTCATTTAGCATAGAGAGAAGTAGTGAGAAATATTGTATGAGTAAGTGTGTAAAGGAAGACATCATTTTGAAGGTGTGTTAAAGAAGCCATTAAGAGGTGTAATTGTGAAGTTTCTCCCATAGTTATTGTTTGAAGGCAAGTGAAGTTAATAACACTTGAAGAACCTCATGGGTGAGATTGTAACAATTTCATGTTGATATTATAATTTACACTGATATTTCAGATTTATCTTTATTCCTTCTTATCATAGTCTATGGTATTCTTGTGTTATGTTTGTTGTTGTGTTTCCAGATTACATCCACTAAACTAAGAGCTGTGCATTAGTTAATAATCATAGCACAAGGAGTTCCCGCTGAAGAATTATCATAGTGCCGGATTAGTGTTGAAAGCTCAGCGTGATGTTTAGATTTGGCCAAGAGATCATGCACATAATATTCCAATATGCGATGCATGATATCATGGAAGATGTAGGTCATAGCCCGCTAATATGTAGCACCATCGTTTTAAGGCCAAAAGACATGACTCGATAGCAGAAGGTCCCCTAAGGGGTAATGAATGCAGTTTTGTGTTGATCCTCTAGAGTGAGAAAGATTTGGTTATAACATGAGAAGCCATCCATAAGTGATAGCATCTCATGGCCAGTGGTAAGGTCAACCAACTGGTCAATACTAGGCAGAGGAAAATCATCTTTTGGGAAGGCAAGGTTGAGATCATAGAAATCGGTGTAAATGAAAAGTCCCCCTATCACCTTAGTGACAGGGACGATGTTAGAAATCCATTGGGGGTAATCGATGGGTAAGATGAAGGAAACTGAGAGAAGGTGTTGGAGTTCTTTGACAAGAAGAGCAATGCGAGGGTGCATTTTCCTCAAATTTTGTTTTATGGGTTTGGCATCGGGAATGGTTACAATATTGTGGACCATGATAGTGGGATCAATGCCAAGCATGTCAACATAGGACCGAGCGAAAGCATGGCTATGAGTTTTAAGAAAATAAGTGAGGGCTTCCTGTTCAGCAGCATCCAGAGATTGGCCAATCTTGAGAATGTGGGGGTCGTCTTGAGTGTGGATGTTGACATCGATAGTTGATTCATTAAAAATTGTTTGCATCTCAGAAGGTAACAACTGATGAATATAAGAGTCTTCAGCACCACGGTAGGTGAGTATGGACTCATCATCCTGACATTGAATGACATTGATAGAAGGAATATCGCCCCCTATCATATTAGGATACAAGAATGGAAGAGAGGAAGGAGCCTCACCATCATGGTGATAGGTTAGAGGCCCCAAGGAAATGGTATTTTTGAAAAAAAAGGTAGGAGGGATATATTCAGGATCCATAGACTCCGTTGGTGAAGGTGGTGAAGTTGGGGTAGGTGAAGAAGGTGGAGAGGGGTCAATATCTTTGATGAGTGCAATACGGGGCTTTTTGGCAGGTAGTTTGGTAAAATCGATTCCACTACGATCATTGTGTTTACGCATGGTACATGAAATAATAGTGTGATGACCTTGCTCATAAAGGCCAAATCCGAAACCCTTCCAAGCGCAGCGGTCTAGGAAAGTGTGAGCGAAGCGGAGGTTGGTAAGCAACTGAAGGTCAGCTGAAAAAGGTCGGGTTTGTGATGGTGGTTTGGGTGTATAAGTGGAAATATCAAGTCCCCCATAGGTAAGATGGGTACAGAGGTGTGAAGGACCATAAAGGAGATGCTTGCCTATGTAGTGATCATAGTGAGGATGCTGGTGAAGGTTTCTATACTCTTGTGGAGTAAGGAATGTATTGACATTGTACAGGCGATACTCCCCCATAATGAGGCGTTGAAAAACACCTTCCAAGGGATCAGTGGTTGATATATTGGTGGATGGAATGGAGGAAGCATTAGAAGTTAGATCGGCAGAGGTGTCGGTTAGTTGGGAAACTAATGTGTGACTGGTAGAAGTAACAACAGCGGTGGGAATAGAAGATTTGGGTGAAGCTGAGGTTGTAACAGCACTGGTGGATGGGGTCGTGTGTGAAGAAGATGTAGGCAGGGAGGTAGATGCCTTAACAAGTACAAGGACATCATTGGGTCAGTAAAGCATGTTGTAGGTTTTGAAAGGTGATGGGTCAGCTAGAATGGTATAGGAACGTCCTTCATGTTCGAACTTTACACATCGGTGCAAAGTAGAAGGAACACAACCCATGGCACGAATCCAGGGTCTACTGAGAAAAAAATTGTATTGAAACTCCCCTTCCAAAACATAGAACAACTTGGGAACAGTACGGGGACCCACATGAACATGGAGGATGATAGTGCTGAGTGTAGAGGTGATAGCGTCATTGAATGAACGTAACATGACTGGATGTTTATGCATGTAGTTGTTGGGTATGTGCATTTGTTTGAATGCGTGAGAGGATATGATGTTAATGTTGGTGCCTCCATCGATCATAACATGTCTGACGCGTATATTATCAATATGGATGGAGATGAAAAGTGTAGGATCTGGGTCATCGGTTTGGTGAGGGACAATTTTGTCATCCGAGAAACTAAGGATAAAAACTTGTTGAATAGGTGGAGGTGATGAGGTAGATGGAAATTTGGTGAGAGAAGTGACATGATGAGGTGTGATAATAGATGCTTTAGGTGTGGGGTCATTAGGTAAAACCTCAATAGATTGAAGAACCTCCATGAGAGCTTGACGATGTGACTTCAAGGTTTGGATGAGGTCGTATAAGGACATTTTGAGGGGAGGTTGGTGTAGTTGTTTGAGCATGGTACGATGCGTGATGCCATTAGAAACAGGGTATGTGGGGCCATAGATAGTTATCTTAGGTATGGGTACAAATGGTATGTTGGGTATAGGATTAGTTGGTGGGTCAGCTACCTTTTTTTTGTCCCTCTGTGCATGTGTAGTGACGTGTACCATGTTGATGTGAGGGGAGTTGGCAAATGGAGAAGGTGTAGGGTGAGTGGTATAATGACACGACGAGAAAAAACCTACTGGAGGAGAAAATCCTTTTGAGGTGAGTTGGGCGTAGCTACATTTTGGTGGAGGCGTGGCAAGTTCTCTAATGCGAACCATGTTAATTTCAAATTTTGGAGATGGAAAGAAAGGTCATGGAGGTGAAGATGAAGGTTGTGGTATAGGTGGAGGAGGAAGGTGTGAAGAAGGTGGCAAGGGTGAAATAAGTTCATCATCTAGGAGGTCAGTGTCATCAAAATTGGGGTCAAAAGGACATAATTGAATGAGGGCAGCCTTTAGACCCTTACAGTTCTCAACATCATGTCCTGGCACACGATGGTAAGCACAAATTTTAGTATCATCAAACCCTTCTGGTTTAGGTTTAAGAGGGTCATAAGGTCTAAGAGGAGGGAGGGTGATAGCAGAGCTTTCCAGGAGGTTAGCCAAGATGGTGGCGTACGATCCTACCAGCGGATCATAATGCAAAGTGAAAGTAGGTTTTGTTGGAAGATTGGGTAGTTGTGGTGGTAGTCGAGGTGATGCAGTCTTGGATTTGGGTTGTAATTTCTTTGGTGTAGGTGCAACAATAGAAAGAGGGGTAAGTTTAACCACCTCTTTGGAAATTAATGGTTTTTTTGATTTTCAATGTTTTTTTCTTAGGTAGAAGTGTAGGAGGAGCACGTGATGTAGATGGCAAGGTAGATGGTGGGAGAGGGCGAGTGACCCACGGGGACAACTAAGGTGTAGCAGTAGGTGTTGGTCAAGGTCAAGAGGGAGGTACAGGTGAGGTGGAAGAAAATGTCATGGGTAGTGAAGGAGGTATAGAAGGTAATGGTGGTATAGGAGGCAAAGACGTTATAGATGGTGATGAAGGACATAAGGTTCACCTAGGTAGAGCTACAGGCTGTGGTAAAGGGGTCAAGGGAATTTTAGGTTTACTCTCGGAGAGAGTAGATTTTTTTAAGGTAGAGGGGTGAGGTCCCAAGATGGATGGTAAGGGTGAAGGTGATAAAGGTGTAGTTGGTGAGGTCGGTACATGTGGATTAGAAGGTTGGGTTTTTCATTTAGGTTGAGGAATTGGTTCAATAGGTATATGGGAAGATGTGGTCAAGTGTATCCTGAGAGGAGGATGTGCAAGGTTTGATGTGGGTGTGACCCCTAGAACAATAGTGGGTTTAGATACAAGATATGGTGTTGGAACATGCCGGCTAGCAAGTAGAGGGGCGGGTATAGATGAGGATGATGCAATAGAAGATGTATCAAGAGTTATGTTCATGTGCGGTTTGGGTTGTTGAAACTTCTTAGGATAAATGGTATAAGTGTCAGTGGAAGATGTTTGCATTTGGGTCGAGACCGGGAGTAAGAGACGCCCTCAAAGTGAAGCCCTATCAACATAGTCCAGGGGGTCAGCCAAACGTGAGAACGATACTGTGGTAGATGAGGTAGATGTGGAGCGAGTGGTGATTCCCGTAAAATATGTTTGAGAAATAGGGAATTCACTGGCTTTGGCCTCTATAGGTAAGAGAGCTGAAAGTAGGTCCGCAAGATCTTGGGTAGCTAATGGAGAATGGTCACTGAGTGGCAACGACAAATCTATTAGATCCTGAATATGTTTAGAAGACGATGGGTACTCCTCTGTGGGTGGAGGAGATATAATTGGTAGCGTCTCACTGGGTAGGGAAGCTGAAGGGGAAATGATATCGGTGCTAACAAGAGACTCCTTCGTAGGTGTACGGGGAGGTGAAGGGCTTTCCTATATGGGTAGAGTAATGAATAAAGTAGGTTCCTGTGTGGGTAGAGGATTTTGGGCTAGGATTTCCTTGATGGAGAGGATAGGAGATATTTGGGAATCAAGTGGTAAGTCGATAAAGATAACATATACCTCTCGTGTATTACTTTCATTATGTGAGGCATCACCAGTTTGATCCTTAGATGGGGAATGGTTAGGGAACAATTTCTTGAATATATGAAGGTCTTGATTGATAGGTGCATTAGGGTTATCCAGGACTAACTCGCCACTCTCGAGAATTCCCTGAACAATGTTTTTAAAGATGATACAATTGCTATCACTGCGACCATTTACACGGTGATAGTTACAGTAGTCATTTTACTTATACCAACTTGGTATGGGGTAAGAGGGGTCAAAAATAGTATGTGGTTTGATAGGAGGAAGGGTGATGGCATTAGCTTTAATAAGATTTTCTAAAATAGATGAATATGGTTCCTCAATTGAGGTATATTTCTTTTGTTCTCATTTGAATTGGAAGGCTTGGACCGGTGACAGATTGGATGAAGGTTTAGATGATTGGATGGATGGGTAGGGCCAGCCTTAAGTACCATTGCATTGGAAATTCCCTTGGCTTTGGAATAACTCATCTGAGGTTTCGAGGAAGAGGAAGTATCGTGTGATTTAAACGAGGAGTTTTTGTTTTGTAATTTTATCTTCTTCTCTTCGATGGCATGAATTTCAAGCTTACGTGCCATGGTGAAAGCCTCATCGAATGTTTAGAAGGTTTGCATCTGTAAGGTAGGTGAGATATGTCTAGCACAGTCTCATGTGAAGAGCTCTATGATTTCAGTTTACGGTAATTAGAAAGTGAGTTGGTTGATTAGGCTACGCCAATGAGTGACAAAATCTGTGATAGATTCATCATCATATTGACGCGTGGAGTAAAGATCGGTCATGGTAACCTTCTTGACGAAATTAATCGAGAAATGATCTAAGAAGGCTTGGGCTATTTGGTTGAATGAGAAGGTGGAATGTCTAGGTAATCCACTATACCAGTCCAATGCTGGACCAGTTAGGGACATGGGAAAAGTTCGCAAAAGAAAAGCATCATCATGGGCAATTAAGTAACACCCATGTTTGAAAGATTGCAAATGTTGCTATGGGTCTTCCTTACTGTTAAAGTGGTTAAACTTAGGCATATCCCAGTGTACGAGATATGGGTGAATGGGAATGGATGGTTGAATAGGCTCATTACAAATATTGTCATAGGTGAGAGAATTGCGGGAGCAAAAAACAAACGCTTCTAATGTCTGCATCTTATCTATCATAAACTTGATAAAGTCATTGTTAGGTTTGAAGATTGGGTACCCCCCGGAATGAAAGGAGGTTGTTGTGGGACATATGAAGAATATGACATTCCAGAATATGGTGGTGTCGAATAAGGGAGCAGAAATTGAGAGACAGACATAGAGGGTATATATCTAGACTGAATGACTGATGAAACAGGAGGCAGATGGTAGTAGGTATGTGAGGGTGGGACACTCGTAGTGACCCTGGTAGAGATGGGAGGTAGAGATTGGGGAATAGAAAGGATGACATTTTGAAATGGGGTAGAGGTTACCAACACCATGGGTGATAGTTTTGCGACTGGTATATATGAGACAATAGGTGCGGAGGATGCTATGTTTTGGGTGGTGGATGAAGATATGGCGGAGACTACGGGTGTAATAGAGGTGGCGGATGTGGTGGTCAAAGCTGGCGTGGGACCTAGCTGTGACACAACTGGGGATAAAACGGGTGAGGACACCATGGTAGGAGGTGGAACCGAGGTGGAAGTGATCATTAGGGATGGAGATAAGGACACGAGCATGCCATAGATTAATTGACCCGAGGCATCTCAAGTGGAGGCATGGGTGAGGTAGTGGCTCAAAGTAGTGGGATTTTGATCCAGGAGTCGTGCAAACTCTGTGTCACCTGTAGGAATGGCTATAGGTTGATTGGGATCCATGGATGATGAGATGGAAGGTGGTGAAGGACTAGGTGATGAAGGGCTAGGTGGGAGTGGTAGTTGACTAGCGTCAAATATGAGGGTGCTCGCCTGACTATGGATCAGCACCATGTGGGTAGGAACTAATTTGGTGAGAGTGTATTATGTCTGAATGACATAGAACACAACAAAACTAGGAAAACAATCAACGATGAATGAATTGGGTTGGTTGGTGAGCTGTAAAACAACACAAGGTGACCAACGCCAGTTTAGGTAAACCGATGCTGGTTAGGCTTAACTAGTGCCGGTCACTGTGAAAAACCAGTAGTCTGTTAAATGATAGTCCCAGAGTGACAATTTTTACACAGGAGGAGACATAAGGTGACTTTGATTGAAGTAACGACAATATGGAAGGTGATAGGAGCCTTTTACAGGTCAGAAAATGAAATAGGTGTCTTTTGGATAGGTATTCAAGAAGACTTCAGACCAATGCCAGTTAAAGGTAATTGTAGCCGGTTACTGTGAAATTGAAACAGAGAATAAGAAAGATGGTTATGATTTAAAAATCTAGTGTTGAATCAAACCCAGAAGTTTGTGAATGATGTAGATGTGGTCCAGGAACACTCAGAAAAAGTTAGAATACACCGACTATTATTGGGACTGTGCAAGGAAATACAAAAATGATGATCGAAAGCTCTCACCTCAAAACACAAATCAAGTAGAAAACTAAGAAAGAACATTCCTAGAGTGCTTATTCTATTACTTTTGTTTAGCTTATGCTATTTGTATGGACTGACTTTTATAAACAGAACAATAGAATTTCTTAGTGAGGAAGGCTTCCTACGAAGAAAGAATTCTAAAGGGTGAGGTTTCAGGAATGTTATGGTGGGGGTGGGCTTCGCTCTGAAGTATGACTCGACAGAGAAGCGAGCTGGGTGCCCACTATACCATGATCGTGTGATCACCTACAGCTTCTTCCAGGTAGGATGTTGTTTAAGAATGTATGTATTTTGGATTTTTGTGTGGTTTGGTAAGACTCAGAGAAAGAGAAAAGGATAGAAGTGCTTTTCTACGATTCATTTGTCAACCATCAGCTAGTCATGACTTCCAGTGTATAGGTTGCCCTCAATTAATGTGAGATAATGAGTTAAATCAGAATGGAGTGCACTTGTTTTAAACCTAAATCGAAAGTATGATATTTGATGATAGCAATAGATGAACAAGAAGAGGGATGCTCTTTCACTAAAATGTAGAAAACAAGAATAAGAAGGTTCTTTTTAAATACACCAAAAGAAATATGTCTTTCGGAGCAATTAGAAAGAAAAGAATGTTATGAAGGAGAAAGTTTTAATGTGAATGCTACTTAGAAGGGAAACAAACAAACACAATATTTCACCTAGGAATGAAGAAAGATGCAAGGAACCTCGAATGTGGTCCCACCGGGTGTGCCAAAATGTTTCACCTGATTTCTTAGTTTTTTGAGAAGTACTTGACGAAATAGATAAGGTAAAGGTGGTAAGAGGAATACCTGGTTTGAGATGGTTGAAGGTTGTATGCGTGCGTATTTGAATTCTTAATAAAATTGATTGTGAGACATTCCTTTTAGCTAGGAGGAACTACCTATATAAGAACCAAGACAAGACCACCAAAGAGAGTTAAATAATACATGCAGTGGACTGCCTAGCATGTGCTAGATCCTGGAAGTGCGGTACTTCCTAGATGGATGTTAATCCACTGTTTAAAACAATTCAATGCTGAAAAAAGTAAATGTTGTCCTACTGTAGTTTAATATGATTTAGGAATCTCATACAAATGCAATAGGCTAGATCAAATTTAATAGGCTAGGCTAGAAGGAGATCTAGAGGTCAAGTAGGTTGGTTATAGGTGAATCTAAGCTAACAGGCTAGGTTAGATACAAATCTGAAGGTCAAATAGGTATTCAAATAAGTATATGTCAGAAACATGTTATTCTGGTAGAAATTAGGTGACATAGAGATTGACCATGGTTTTATGTAACTGATGATGGTTTTACTGTAACCGGTGATGGTCAGAGATGACCAATGACGGTCAATTCGGGGCTAGTGGAATGACACAGTCCAGGTTTTTGGAGTTTTTGGGGTAAAAGTGGAGTGGATAGAAGGTGGGGATTGATCATAGAGGGGGTGTACATATGATGCGAAGGTATGAGACTACTGAGGAGGTAAAAATGGGAAATTTGGGCCAAGTATTAAGATGATTGGGTATGGAAGATGGCTGCAGCTGGAGAGAGGGAATGGACAGAGAGTAAAAGACTAGGTTCCTTTACCATAAAGACTACAACTGATGATAAGAAAATGAAATAGATGGAAGGAGGATACTTACTCTTCTGTGATGTACATGTTTGAAGAATCATGAAGAAGTTACTGTGTTGGAGGATGCTGAGAATATAGTTTCAGTGTTGTGCTAGTGTATTTGGTTTCCTTTGTTGATCACAAATCAATCTTTGTTCTGCTGTTGCGTCTAAAGAGATTGAACTTGAGATTATAAGTTTTCCAAACAACAATCAACCACCAACCCATATTACAAAGCTGCAGATGGGGCTAAATAGGCCATCTGGTCCATCCCGGTATAACCGGTGTCGGTTTAGGGGAACAGACATCGGTTTAGGGTGAACCGACATCGGTTTAGGTGAGATATCTCGGGCTGTTCAAAATTTTCCTGGGAAGTTGTTCCACCATTTGATAAGGGTCTATTCTTTTCCTTGGGGAAAAAATCAACCTTAGGAGGCTTTTAAATGTGAGGTGAGGGGATAGGTATAATGTTAGGTTTTATTTAGGACATTAGTTTAGGGTTTAGATTAATGGGTCAAATGATGGGGGTGGTTAGGTGAGGTGCATTTAATAAAGGTAATTGTATTGAATAGGTGTATGAGGGTAGTGAATTAATTTAGTGTAAATAATTAAATTAATATGTGTGTGGGTAAAAGGTAATTAAATTAATTAAAATAATTAAATTAATATGTATGATGATAAATGGCACTAATTTAATTAAAGTAATTAAATTAAAATGTGTGGGGTGCAGGAGGTAGGTGATAAGGTGTTGAGGATGAGGAAGTGATTATAGGGTTGCGCTAAGGGACCAAGGTGATTATGACATGATTTCGGTGTCTACATATATGATGAACTAAACAACTTAGTAATATAATTGAATGTCTTAATCATAGAGGAAAGCAAATCAATGAGAACCTGTAACATTCAGTAATGAACTCTAAATTCTGCAATCTGCACCTATGTTTGTTGTCTCAAAACTCAACACTTCACCTATTCTGCAATACTGTGTCTTCATCAAGACAACATATTTGTCCTTCGGGGCCCCTTGTGTTATTTTGCTAAAGATATCATGAAATTGCAGACTATGTGATATGTTATGTTTTGTAACAGCACACATAGCTACAAATTTCACTTAATCATTAACTAATTCAACAGTAACTAATAATATCAAAACTTTATTAGCTTAGGTATACTTCACCAATGCCTTTCATCGTAATGAAAAAGTTTCGAGTTGCCCATTTTTGCACAAGTGTAAAAAATGTCAACAGATGCAACATGTTTTTGATCTCAGATGGTCCTTAATACAAATAATGATGTTTTTTAATCCTGAAACCAAATGTAAATTCAAAACCAATCTAATTACATGGGAGAGAGGACGTATATTTGGTTTCACAAATCCAAGTTAATTGTAAGAGAGAGGACACATATTTGGTTTATATGTTTTAAAATATTATGAATTGGGTAATTTATCATGAAAATTTGTACCCATTTGAAATTCATTAGTTTGGTTGTGGTGGTAAGGGTCATTAATTATGGAGGTAGAGATGTTATGTTAGCAAGTCCATCACCAAATTGAAATAAAAATGCAAACACTTGATCGTTCACCTCATATCTTAGTTATGGCATTGTATAAAATATTAAAGGAGAGACTAGTCATCATCATCATCATCTATCATCACCTATCATCACCAAAAAAATATAATTACCTTTACAAATTTCCTCTTCAAAATTTATAGTTCAAAAAATCAAGCGTGTTAGAAGCACAATGAACCGGGGGGGTGAAGCAGTACTTATAAAAAATTCAAATAATATTTCATATATGAAACTTAAAATACCATAAACATACAACCACAATAAACACTTATTCAAATTTTAATGTGTACACACCATAAACCATCAATAAATCATGTAACCATGAAAGCAAAGAAACACCATAAGAACACACGATATAAGTGGGAAACCCTCAAGGTGAAGAGAACCCACATAAATACAATATTATATATTGATATGTTTCTTAATTTAGTGAGGAATAAACCCCACAAGGAGTACCAACCCTTAGTTTTAGTAGAGCACCAACCCCTAATTTTGTGAAAAACAACTCCACAAGGAGGACTGCAACCCCCAAATATGATCAAACACCCACTCAAACAACCTTATGATGTGTATATATAAGATTTTTTTCTTCCACAATTGATGTAGACTCAATATTCAGCTTGCACCTCTTAAATCAAACCCTAGGTGATCACACTTCACAAAACAAGCTCATCAAACCCTCTAAAAAATCATCAAACTATTGCTTAAATGTCCTCTAATTATTATCAACCTGAAAAACATTTGAATCAGCCTAAAATAATTCTCAAACACCGTTAATCACACTTCACCTAGGTCCCTCGACATGCACACACTCAACTAGTTCCAAAAAGCACCTAAAAACATGCTTTTATATGCTTCTCCACATTTCAAACTTAGGCACAACATTTCCTCCATTTTGTTTCAACCCATAAATCAAGGAATTTTTTTAAATTTTAAATATAATAGTCATAGGTGAACCAATTAGGTTGACCTAACTAAAACCCACATTACAAGTGCCAAAAATGACTCAAAATCCCTTAGACACATTCTTAAAAATGCCCTTACATTAAATGTATACTTTTTCATGACCCAAAACCATTTAAATATGAATAAAATATCATAAAAATTCATAAATGGTTAGAATTTAATATCATACAAGTCAAATTATTTAATTTATTGGGCCCAATTCACTTTACAAATCTCAAAAACGTTGTTTCCTGCACCCTTCAACACCCTGGAAAATTCATCTATTCACCAAATAATTTTTACTCAACAAAAAAATTCCATGTGACCACTCAAAATAAATGGAATACTCTTTAGAAAACTTAAATTAAATTTATAATTCATTAAACATCCTTAACTTCAAACTACAACAACATTTCCCTCACCAGATCAACCTGCCAAAAACTCTATTTCCAAAGGTTATCTATTAAAATCATTTATAAAAACATTAAAGACATAAAAATTGATTCATTGGATGTCAAATGCATACCTATTCACATTACAGGTGATAGGAAATATCACACAACTTATCTTATGCTTCTAACAACATCTAAATTTCACCAAAACAGATGATGTTTTGAACTGCCAAAAATATTCTTGATTAAAGAATGACCTGGTAACCCTCTCAAATTACCTCATAATAATAAAATCCATATATCACTAGAAATATATATGAATATAATTTCCAAAAAAACTTTAATCATTGCAAAAATCCTCCTGTAGCTCAAGTTATACTCATTTTACTAGACCCTTCTATTTGAGATCCCAAATCTGCCCTTTGACTAGTCAACCTATTTGGACCTTAAACCATTATGAACTTGCATAAAATTTCTCTGAAACATCCATGGAAATAAAAAACCTCCAAATCATCATGCATCATCAATTTTTCATGCTACTCCTTTGGACCATCTTGTCCTAAAACCTTCTTCTTTAGAAATTGCTATTTTTAGGTGGGTCCCACTCATCATCATGACCTCAACCATACATTTCTGGAAATAATGAGGAGTCCTATACAACATAAAATCCTTATTTTTTCACTGAATCAATCAAAACTAGGTCACACTTCACTTCTTTACCAAATACTCCTAGCTAGGGTTTAACTAGGGTTTCAAGACCACTTTACCTTCTTAACATTTGTTCATAATATCCTTAAAATAAAATGACCTGATTATTTTTAAAAACATTATAAACTCACCTTATAATATTACATGAAAGCCACAAGGTCCCATGCAAAGACCACTATTCACAATGAGGATTTGAAGTTGAACTTCGAGCTGGAAATACACTTGTTTTTCACCATGTCTCACAAAATTAGTCATATCTGAAAAAATACACAACATGGGCATCTGAGAGCAATATGAATCATCCTTCTAACATTTCACATAATCATAATGTCAATTCCATAGGCCAATCTCTCCAGTCACTAAGACTTATGTATGCTTGCATGCTAGATCATCACTGTAACAACTAGGGCCAACTGAAATAATGCAATAACTGAACAAGAAACCTCTAAAAATGACCCAAATATACCTCATATTCCATGATAAAGTTGAATGAAATTATCCATGAGATCATATATTTCCAAACCACAATATCACACCTCTAAGTTGTTATACCTGCTCCTAATGAGCACCTGTAACCAAGTGAAACACCTGTACATGTAACATACCACTGTTGTGAGTTCTTAAGCACCTAAAATCATGCTAGAAATCATGCCAACATTCTTACCAATAATCAAATAAGCTTACACTATTAAGCTACACCTCCTAGGCACATGTATATGCTTGCTAGAGTAATCACACATCATTAAATCCCATTGTAACATCCAATATACATCTGAAGCAGTATGTTATCATCATATACAACATCATAGAACATTTAATTTGTCAATAATGTGGATTTTCATCAATGAAAACACCTATTTAGACCATGCCAAAAATCTTCCCCTTTGTCACTAATGGAAAACACGCTGAACTTCTCCCATTTTTTCATTAATGATAAAGGAATACCTATAGATCACCTTATTTAGCTTAATACCATCATTCTTTGGTTAGAAAAATCAACCAAATTTCTTAAACAAGCTCAAATTCTTGATTTTTCCCCAAAAACTAATTTTTTCCTTCAGTTTAGGCATACAAGAAATAAGCTCCCCCTGGAATGAGCACTTCCAACATTTGAAAAACATCACTCAAGCATGAAATAAACAAGATCTCACCTTTTAAATGGATACAACATCATTCTCCACCTCTTAAGCATGCAAAAACACCAGTTTTCTTCTTTAACCCTGTTTTGAGCTACTTAAAAGCACTATAGTAGTCATGGAACATGGGTAACATCACCTTCAACATGCCAAAAATGACATAGATGACCATGACTGAACATTAAACCACCATTCATGACAATCATCCTTCATTTCTAGGCAAAAACATACATTACAAGGCATATGCATTCATTTCATATCAAGAGCAATAATGTGAGTCCAAAATAGTCTTCTTAGAGAAATTTTGACAAACTTTGGCATGCCCTATATCTTGATACATACTTTGAGAAAGCAAACCATAACTCCCCCTTGCCTCAATACTTATACTTCTATATTTTAAGCATAAAATTTAGCAACTATCCTTGATACCATGCCATGAAATTATCATTACATATTTTTGCAGTCCATAAGCACCTTTTTCATTCTTCTACTATGTAAAATTGATTGCTTGATAAGGACAACCTTTAATCTTCACAAGCATAACAACTTGTAAAACATACCATTATCTCAGCCTTGCTACCATCATTTAGACAATCTATAGAGAGATGCACATTCTCCCCTTGTCCTAATCATTCTTGTACACTCTCTTGGCCACCATACACCTATAGCAACAACTTTTCTTACTATAACAACACTCCAACATTGTTAGATGATAATCATCAACATGTCAAAAACCCAAAATCCATTGAGAAGATAAATTATGAAACTTATAGCTTATAAACAATTAGATCATGTAACATATAGGGCTAAACGATGCTCCCCTATCATTAATAACAAGAATACAACTCCTTACCAATCATCCTCTATCTCAGAGCACTGTAGATGAGTCTTGGTCTTCTAATGAAGCTGTAGGTTCAACTAATAAGCCTATAAATTGATCATTTCAACCATAAGTCCACTAATCCATACATATCTATAATGAAATATTCAACTAATGATTGAGAAACACCATTTGTACGTCAATATCACTGCCACCATACAAAACAATTTGTTCTATAGGTCTGTAGGAGGGTAGTTTGAAGCAAGAACAAAGTTTTCAATCCTTTACAAGAAAAAAAGACCTTCCAACAACAACCATTACTTGAAAATAATGAATGGATGAAGAAACATACCATTTCAAATGAGTGAGAGCTTTGAGACAATTTTCATACCTCTGAAACCATGCTCTACCTCTTCTTAAACCTGTAGGTCTTCATATTTTCTTAAGAAGAAATATTAGGCTCACACAAGTACACACTTCCTAATATCATTAACATATCAACTTCCAAGCATCTTGAAAACACTTCTAAAGTACTAAAATCACAAGAAACATGTCAAAAATGAGGGAATCCATCACTCATACCTTAGAAATAGTCAACTCTATCACTATACTGCAAAATGCGTGTTTAGGCATGGATCATGGTGAAACACCACCCAAGTATTTATCAGTACCATAATTAACCATGAGGGACACTTCATATAACATTTTATCATTCCTTAGACTGAGATAACATAGTGAATACCTTGACAAGCCTTGAGGAAACCAAGAGATAGGGTTTTAGTTATCAAACCCTCTTCACTGTGTATTACAAGTAAACTCTCCAATATTGTCATACATAACTGGAAATGTGTACATACCTTGAGCTCAAATTTTTCACATCCTCTAGTCCCACATATCTATATGATAAGTACAAAAATTTAAGTTCTAATTCTTCGATCTTGACCACCAAAAATGAGTTTCCAAACCTACTACTCAATTGGACTGTGTTAACACAGTCAAGGACAATGAAGAATAATTTTTGATTGAATTATGTTCAGGTCACCTCCAATATTGCATTACAATATTAAAATAACATATTTAGTCATAAATAAAACCTATTGAATGTATAGATAACATGAAAAACCATTTCTCATACCTATAGCTCTCCAATTTTCTTGAAGAAACCTGACATTGAGCTAACTTAAATCACAATGAGCCACTCTCTCCATAAAAAATGATCAAGCCGACACTTGATCACTCCATATCCTTCTTAAAATATTCTTTAACCACGTTGGCAGAGATGAAGATACATGTAGTCTTCATGATACAAGTCTTAAGTAACTTTTTGATAGGCCCATATGCATAGACAACTCATACCACCTTATATGAACTTAAAACAACATTTGAGACCTTTCTTGATAAAGGAATCATCCTACACCTTATAATGCAATAACACAAGATACATTCATAGACTTAAACTTAAGCACAGACCCTTAAGGACCGGCAACACACCTAATAAGAATGTAAGACACCCATTTTTCAATGAAATAACCACACTGATACTTCATACACATAAATGACAATATGTCACACATTTCAAGACTACTTGTGCCCCATGATAAATCCATATAACCTTTTAAGAACTCATATAAGATAGTGTAAACACTCACAGTACATAGTGATAAAATACTGACCATATTTGGACACAAATACCATGAGAAAGATGTTTAATATCACTGAAACCATTAAGACACATATATAGATACATGTCAATATGAAATTGAACCATTTAATACTCACCATAGGTGAATTACATACCATGATAACTCATGAAAAGACCACATAAGCTACTTGAAAGTGCAAATCAGAGATTCAATACTAATTGACAAGACCTTTGCACAAGAACCAACATTATGAACCAAAAAAAGACAATGAGGAGAAAACATACACATACCTTGACCTTATATAGAAGACTCACAATGACATAGAAATCTCCCCCTTACTTAGATGCTTCATATGCTTTGGTATACCTTCAATAAGCATAGTGAAGGTATACATGTTTTGAATAGACCTAAACGAAGGTCTTGAAAAGGTCCCAAGCCTTCTTGGGCACCTATAAAAATCCTTCATCTTCCCTTATCTACTTTGAAAAATGAGTAAAACATCTCTTTTTATCATCAAATACACTTTAATATACACCATGATATCTCCTAGGTTCCCAAGCTCATCCAGGAATGTTTTCATGCATTCTAGCTCTTTGAACACCAAAATCTTGTTGTCTAGGGCTTGAGTAACTTCTTATTTTACTCATGAAATCTTGGAAGCATTTATTTTCTACATGCCCAAACTTGTTATAGTTTTAACACACTAATAAATTTATTTATTTTTTCTCATAAAAATACCTAGATAAGTTATTCATACATTCACTAGCAACGTGACCTACTTGATTTCATTTGAAGCTTACA
This sequence comes from Taxus chinensis, assembly GCA_019776745.2. Lineage (NCBI taxonomy): Eukaryota > Viridiplantae > Streptophyta > Pinopsida > Cupressales > Taxaceae > Taxus > Taxus chinensis. Next base: position 272,435,945 of record CM034155.1, read on the forward strand.
ATATTCATGTCATAATTATCTCTAATGTTTCTCCATAACTAAGTGTCTCTAAGATCTATCCTATAATCCTTATCCCTATGACCAAAATAATTATATGTATAACAAAATCCATTGAAATAACTTTCATACCTTGAGGTATTAGGTTTCCTAATTTTCTTGCTTTTCTCCATGTCCTTGGCTTGATCTCCTTCCTTCCCTCCTTGGTGCTTGATTCTCCCACTTATTTGCGTGGAATAAAATCTGATTTCACCTCTTTGTTTATCTTTTATTTATATTTCAAGATTAAACCAGTCCTGTGACTAGCATCCTTTTGAATTCTCAAGGTCTCATCAAGATGTTTGCTACTTTCTTCAAACTTATGATAGGTCCTAGCATTGCTTATAGCATCTGTAAGTTCCTTCTTAAGAATATTCACTTCCTCTTCTCTTAGATTTAAGACTTAGAGTCATGTTACTCATCCACAATTCTGTTCTTCTTACTAATTCTTCTAGTTTCTCAGATATTTCCCAATGTTTCCCTTTAATTTCTTGTATTTTTGTCTCATATTCCTTGACTTGAGCAGACAAAATTTTGTTGTTCTTCTCAGCATGTTCAAGTTTAGATTGTACACATTCTAATTCAATCCTTAGAACAACATCTTCTTCTTCCTCTTCTTTTCAATAATTAGGTGAAATATCACCCCAATGAATAGATCCACCACTAGAGGATCTCATAGCCTCTTTTTCGTGAAGATAACTTCATCACCAACATCATTGCGATCAGATTCAACCTTTGAATCAGATCTCTCTTATTCACTCTATATTATTAAATTTTAGTGTAGAGACTCTTCTTATTCTTGCTTATGGATTCATTCTTCTTGAATCCTTTCTTATTCTTATAAAATTTCTGATTCTTCTTCTCATTATCACTATCATGATCATCCTTAATTTTCTTATCATGTATATGAGGACACTTGGCAGAAAAATGACCAATTTTACTACATGAATTTTTTTAAAGGAATATTTCTTTTGTACTTACGAGTCCCAAGTGTCATTATTTTTTCAAGCATAACAAATATCTCATCATCATCAAGCGCTAGAGTAGATTCTTCAAATTTCTCCTTCATTTATTTAGCAACTTTCTCCATCTTGAATTATATCTCCTTCTTAGTAGGCCTAGAATCCATTACCCTCATCTCATAGGTTGTAAGGTTACCATATAGCTCATCCATGTTTAGCTTAGTGACATCCTTTTCTTCCTCTATAGTTGATACTTTTGAATAAAACTTTAGAGTCAAGGATCTTAATGCCTTTTAGAAAATAACTTCCTCTTTTAGATCTTCTCCTAACCCTTTCATACTATTAAAAATATTATCAACCCTAAGAAGATAGGCTATAATATTCTCATCATCATTCATCTTAAGATATTCAAACTGATTTCTAAAAGTTTGAGCTTAGCAATTCTTACCTTTGAGACTCCTTCATAGAGCACTTCAATATTTTCCCATGCTTTCTTTATAGTATTACAATGCATTAATTTTCCCATTTCATATTCTCTAAGACCACTTAATATTGCTTTGAATGCCTTCGATTTTTTGGTATAGTCCTTTTTCTCATCATCAGTGAGAGTGGAAGATGTAGGAGGATTATAACCACTTGTAATAGTATTCCAGACATCAAACCCTTGAGCCATGATATAGGACCTCATTATCATTCTCTAGAAGCTATAATTCACACCATCAAACATTGGTGCCTTTCCAATCACATGACTGCTCACAGTTGTTAAAATTCTGCAAAAGGACCATTTGTGATACAAATTTTTAGAAGCACAAAGGACTAAGGGGGGGTGAATTAGTTCTTAATAAAAATTAAAATAATATTTCAGATTTGAAACTAAAAATACCATAATAATACAATCAAAATAACCACTTACACAAATTTTAATGTGTACAAACCATAAACCATCAATAAAACATGTAACCATGAAAGTAAGGAAACACCATAAGAACACACGATATAGGTGAGAAACCCTCAAGGGGAAGAAAAACCACTAAAAAAAAATATTACATTGAGATGTTTCTTAATTTAGTGAGGCACTAAACCCAGAAGGAGCACCAACCCATATTTTAGTAGAGCACCAACCCCTAGTTTTGTGAAGCACCAACTCCACAAGGAGGCTACAACCCCCAATATGATCAATAATCCATTAAAAAACCTTATGATGTGTATATATATGATTATTTTTTGCCAAAACTAATGGATATCCAATATTCATCTCACACTTCTTCACTCAAACCCTAGGTGATCACACTTCACAAAACAAGCTCTTCAAACCCTCTAAAAATCATAAAACTCTTTCTCTCATGTCCTATGAATTTTATTAACCTGAAACACAATTTTTTCAGATAAAAATCATGTTCAAAAACCTATAATCACACTTAATCTAGGTCACCACACACACACACACACACACACCTAGTTCCAAAAATCAACTAAAAACATGCTTTTATATGCTTCGCTACCTTTCAAACTTAGGCCCAACATTTTCCCTCCATTTTTTTCAACCTATACATCAAGGAAACATTTAAAATTTGAAACAAAACAGCTAAAAGTTTCCCAATTAGGTATGCCTAGCTAAAACCATCATTTCATGTGCCAAAAGTGGCTCAAAACCCCATGGGCACAATCTTAAAATTTTCCTAACATTAGTACCATAAATTTTCATGACCCAAAACCCCTTATATATGAATAAAATCTCATTAAAAATTAATACATGTTCTAAATTAATATGAAGCAATCACATTATTTCATTTACTGGGCTCAGTTCCCTTTACAAATTTCAAAATAGTTGTTTCCTGCACCCTTCAGCACCCTGTAAACTTTATCTGAACACCAAATCACTTATAATAAACCAAAACATGCCATGTGACAAATAATTTTTTTTAATAAAATTTATAAAACTTATAAGAAATTTTTAAGTCAAGAAACATCCTTAACTTCAAACCACAACAACATTTGCCCTCACAAGATCAACCTACCAAAAAATATGTTTCAAAAGGTTAGCTCATAAAATAATTTATAAAAACTTTAAAGACATAAAAATTGATTCATTGGATGAATAATTCATACCTATTCACATTACAAGTGATAGAAATAATCACCCAATCTATCTCATGCTTCAAAAAACATCAAATTTTCACCAAAATAGATGTTGTCTTGAACTGCCAAAAATATTATTGCTCAAAGAATGACTTGGTAACCCTGTCAAGTGACCTCATGATGAGAAAATAAATATGTAAATATAAATATATTTGAATATAATTTACAAAAAAACTTTAGTCATCGCAAAAATCCTCTTGTAGCTCAAGTTATACTCATTTTACTGGACCCTGGTATTTAAGATCACAAATCTGCCCTTTGACCACTTCACCTGTTTGGACCTAAAACCATCATGAACCTACATGAAATTTATCTTAAACCTCCATGGACATCAAGAAAAACTCCAAATAATCACACATCATCAATTTTACATGCTAGTCCTTTTTACCATTTTATCCTAAAACTGTCTTCTTCAGAAATTGTTATTTTTAGGTGGGGCCCACTTATCACCACGACCTCAACCATATATTTATGTAAATAATGAGGATTTACCTAAAAAATAAAATTATTAATTTTTCACTATCAATCAAAACTAGTTCACAATACTTCATTCTTTGTAAACTGCTCCTAACTAGGGTTTAACTAGGGTTCTAGACCACTTTACCTTCTTAACATTCATTCATAAACTCCTGAAGATAAACTAACATGATTATTTTTTTAAACCTTATAAACTCAACTTATAAGATTATCTAAAATCCACAAGGTCCCATTCAAATAACACTATTCACAATGGGTATCTGAAGTTGAACTTTGAGATGAAAATACACTTGAATATCACCTTGTTTCACAAAATACCTCACATATAGAAAAATATAGAACATGGGAATCTGAATTTTTTCTAAGATCACGATGAATCATCCTTATAAAATATAAAATCATAATAATATCAATTACATAGCTCAATATCTCCAGTCACTAAGACTTACCTATGCTTACATGCTAGATCCTCACTGTAACAACTAGGGACAATTGAAATAATGCAATAAATGAACAAGAAACCTATGAAAATGACCCAAAAATACCTCATATTCAATGATACACCTGAATGAAAGCATCCATGAGCTCATATATCTCCAAACCACACTATCATACCTCCAAGCTGTTATACCCGCTCCCAATGAGAACTTATAACCAAGTGAAACACCTGTACCTGTACCATACCACTGTTGTGAGTTCTCAAGAAACCTAAAATCATGCTATAAATCATTCCAACATGATTCCAAAATACAAGAAGCTCACTCTGTCAATCTACACCTCCTAGGCACCTATATAGGCTTGCAAGAGTAAACACACTTCACTAAAAACCATTGTAGCAACCGATATACATCTGAACCAGTATGTTAACATCACATAAAATATCATGAAATTATCATACAACATTTTCTTTGTCATTAATGTGTTTTTGAATCAATGACAACACCTATTAGGACCATGCTAACATAGTGTTCCCAAAACCTACTATCTAACTATCTTAGAGAGGAATGAACATGTAGTGATGTCGATGTAGTGCTAAAAAAAACACAAGTGAGAGATACATGTGTATAATAGTTTGTTTAACTATGAGGTCATTTCCATAATATTTTACACCCCTATTGTTTTCATCATTTATCTCATGAAATTGGATGCTATCAAGGTCAATATAAATGCCAATATGCTATGAATAATAAATGGGTAGTAGAGATAAGGACGAGGGAAATGAGTATATTTTAGCGTGATTATGAGAAAACGATAATTTTTCATTGCAAACAAGAATGCATTCCATGGTTTAAGTGTTGGATTATTGACTATAGGTATGGTTAGGAAGAGTATGTTTTTTCTACAAGAAATATGGCTTGTCTATGAATAATAAATGGGTAGTAGAGATAGAGAAGTGTTAATCAGTCAAAATTTTGAATCCGTTTTCCCCCCGCTCCGCGTCTGCTCCGCGACTGCTCCGCGGCTACTCCGCGTCTGCTTCGCGGTTGCTTCGCGACTGCTCCGCGATTGCTCCGCGGCTGCTCCGCAACTGCTCCGAGATTGCTCCGCGACTGTTCCGCGGCTACCATGGTTTCTACGCGGGCTTCATCTAAAAAAAGGGTTCGAGGAGGCACGAGCATTGCCAGAGGTTCGCCCCTCTCAGTTCGAAATGAGGGTCCCTATTAATGGCGGCGAGAAACCAGTGGTAATCTGTGGGAGGTGGATGCAAAAATGTAGAGGAAAATAAAGCACCAATCTCATGGATTGGTATGGCTTGCAATACTAACCAAGACCCCCATATCAAAATAGGGGTGTTCACTCATGGGACAGGTAAAGATGGTTCAGTCAAAGATTCATTATCTCCTTTAAAACTCAATACTGGTAACTGCAGGTTGCAAGAGACTAAGAGTGGATCTGGTGATGGAGGAAGAGGTACAGGGGGTAAGCCAGAACCAGGACAATCTAAACAGCAACAATAGGTCCGGATCTTATGCTTCAGCGGTCTCCAAACAGAAGGAGAATGTCAGAAATGAGCTCTTAAAACCCTCCCAGGAGGTCCCGACGCTGAAAATCGAAGAGGATTTACTTCTAAAGGTTCTTAAGGAGGAGGAAAATCTCTCCCATCTGGGGCTCATATGCAGATTTCACAAATTTTGGCCTAAGCTTTCTCAGCTTCATGACTGGATAGCCCAGAGATGGAGAGAAAAAATACAAGGTAAGATTGAGCTGTCATCCTTGATGCTAAAGCTTACTTCATTGCTGTCTTTGAAACCCCTGAAGATAGGCAATTTAATTTCGTTAGTCAACATATGGGTTTGGGGGGAATATGGGCTTATGTCCAAACCATGGTATCCATCTTTCGACCCATTAAAGGAGTCTTTTGATACCTACCTGATTTGGGTTCGTCTACCAGGACTCCCATTGCAGCTTTGGAACACCATCTTGTCTCATTGCTATAGGGGATACTTTAGGCTCAATGTGTAGCAGTTGATGATAAGACCTCCATTCAAACCCATACTACTTATGCTCGAATCCTGGTTGATCTCGATACCTCCAAATTTTTACCAGCAGAAATCAATCTTCAGATTAGAGCCTGGCTCTGGGTGCAGAGGATAGACTATGAGAGACTTGCCTTCAGATGTAGGCGTTGCTTCCAAACTGGTCATGTTACAGATGACTGTGAACACTCCAAACGTAAGACCAAAACAGCCTGGTGGAGGGATTCTCTACCTGAACATCTTACAATCGACTCAAATCCGGCTAAGGATTCGAGTGCCCCCCTGCAAGCTAACTCACCCATCATGGTTGATTCACAGACCAATACAGAGAAGCCTCCAGATTATTCTTTACAGGCTGCTGATTCAGTGATTAAAGATATTCCGACCTCCCATTTGGGTCACTCCCCCATCAAACCTATTGCAGTTTTTCCGACTGTAGTGGATGTGGAAAATCAGGAATGGACAGTGGTGGATCGGAAAAAGAAGGGTAATGCCAAATCTAAATCCCCCACCATATCGGACAAGATTTGATTATTGTCTTTTTGGGGCGCTATCATTGCTACATTTTGGCTTATGGCCTGCTACGCAGTTGCTAGGCAGCTGTGTTGTTGTTTTGTTTGTTGTTTTGTTTGCAGCTGGTTTGCTTTTTGTTGGTTCCTTCCTTGTCAGTTTTTGTTGGGGCTCTTTTGTGATGATCGTCTGGTTGTTTTCTCCGTTAGTGGTCGGCCGGAGTACATTGTTATCATTTTTGTTGGCCGGACCACTGCGTGTTTGCTGTTTGATCACTGTCCAGCAGGTGTTTATTTGCTGTTGTGTTGCTGTTGATTGTTTCTTTGCAGACTGCGTTCTGCACTTGGTCCTTATTGTTATATCAGGATGTTGATCCTTTTTTTTCGAGCTTTATTTTCCTATTCTGGCTTCTGAGCCTTGCTGTACAAGGGTATAGTCCCTTTCAAAAAACTATTTGCCAATAATAAAAAAAAACATCATTTGTAATCATAAAAAAACTATGATTCCTTGTAAAATTTTCCTCTTTATAATTTATGGTATGCAAAAATCATGTGTGCCCAAGCCATACAGTTTGATTATCTTAGAGAAGTGGGAGCATGTAGTAATATTGATTCAATATTGTAAACAACATGGGTGGGAGATTCGTGTATGCAATGGAGGGAACTACCCTTGAGGCCCTTTCCCTAACCTCTCACACCCCTATTTTTTCCATCATAGATCTCATGAAATTGGATGTACTCAAGGTCAATATGAATTCAAAGACATTGCAGGTAAAATTTGACATATCTATGGGTCAAATACACCCTACGATTATAAACAAGATTGTATGCCTCAAATTCCCTATTAGAATATTCCTAATTATAGGCATGGGTGACCATTTGAGTGGAGGTGGATTAGGTTTTCTATTTAAGAAATATGGCTTGTCTACAAAAACAAAATGGGTGGGAAAGACAAGGATTTTGAACTATTAACTTCATTGTGATTTATGTATAGAATTTCCTCCATCTGAAGTATTTTTGTAATCTTTCATTTTCTTTGTAGAGTTAGAGCACTCGAAGTAAATATGTACAATGAAAAATATAGGGAAATGAAAGGCAACCCAATTTCATAAGAAATATAGTGGACAAGAAGAAAAACATAAATGTAACATCTATAATAGTAGGATACAACTCTGCAACACACCACTGCCATAAATCTGATCAATTTCATTGTCTAGAACACCATGGTTTTCCAAAGTTTATTTATTGTTTATTTAAATACTTGAAGTTTTTGTTTGGACAACGTTTAATTTATAGGTTTCATGTTTTCATATTCCATGAGATGGAGACTTGGTTTTTGGATAAAATTGTGTCAGTACTTTTTTTTATCATAAACTCACTTAAATTATTACTCGTAACTACTTGAATGGATAATATTATAAAAAATTATAATTTTTTTCCTAACATGTCTCCATTACAACCTTTCTCGGGGATTCAATTTTTTGGGACTAGAGTTGTCACCGGCATGACCCTTCTTGTGGAGTCACCATCATGAGATGTTATTTCAATGACTATCAATTGAAATTTCTCACACCCGTGTGAGAGGTCAACTAGAAAATTTGTTTCTTAGATTGGAGGTATTGGCTTAATGGGCTTAACTAAAGGGAAAAGGGTTTGAACTACTAATGCGTTGGTTTCAAAATGTTGACCTTTTTCCTAAGATGTCTTTCCATGTGTCATCTCCATCATGATCGTGCATCCACCCCTAAGGAACCAATACAAGACCTTGACACAAATGAGGAAGATAGAAAATAATGAAGGTGGAAAACCCAAAACTTACAAAGGGATAGTCCTTTTCAGAGGTTGAAGTAGGTTTATGCTCATCTTTTATTCATAGTTTAGTTTTATTATGTTACTTTGAGTTCATTAATTATGATTAAGTGAAAATATCCTAGTGTGTATGAGTTGCAAAGAATTCATTTAACACCATGTTAATGAAAAGTAATGCAAAAGGAAGTAATTAAAACTCATCACATTAAGAGGTTTTCATTTATTTCATAATTATAAATTACAATGAACCCACACAAGCTGTTGAAATAAATTTGAAATCAAGTACATGAAATAAAGTACACGTATGTAAAGTTATGAATAAAAGAGAAAGGAAATCCATCATTCCTTGTTCATATGGATTTATCGCAGTTGGATTTCACTTGTCCTCACTTGATCCTCTTCTTCATCCTCATCATCCGTGGCTTCATACCTGAAAGGAAGGAAAATAGATGTTAGAGATCCAGATTACCATTCCTATTGTACTCACAACTTTAAACAAGCAGAATTTATTAAAAGAAGCTGAAAATCAGATAGTGTAGAAAGAATTAAAGAACAAAACATCATCTTTAGAAGCATGTCGTAATAAGAGATCAACATTAAAAGAAAGGATTCAAGCCTTCACCTAATTTTCTAATTATTTCTATGAGTGTGCATGTTTAGGTTTTCAAGGATAATTCAGAATACATGTTACAATCTTACAAGCATGATCTTAACAAAATGGGAAAAGTAACATCATTTTCAGTTCATATATCAATGCTCAGGAAAGACAAGCCATATATTAAGGAGGAAATAATACACATTTCTTTGAAATTAAAGATACCTTGTTGTAATGTTTTGTCACTCTCATATATATACAAAAAAATATCAACTGGAATGCAACTATGTAGTGGATATAGAAGAACAAGAAAACTATATTGAAGACTACATAACTTCATATGAAGCTTCATCAAGATCAAGAGCTTTTTCTCGTTTAAGGAATCAAAGAATATCAAGCTAAAGGAAACACATTCTTCATAATGCATTATACAATCCATTGAATGTCTACAATATAGAAAGATATGTTTGATCAATTATGACACATCCCAAATGGTTTGGGAAACTACCGTTCAAGAAACAAAACTTTAAGAATGATTGAAAAGGACTCATCAATCATAGAAATGTTACACTCTTCTAATCATTTAATGAAAACTTTCAGCAAGCCATCGGGGCTCCAAGTAGTTTGAGTAGAATTGAAACTCAACAATTAAGAGTAAGAAAATGTAGAACAAAGGTAGTACTCCTCAAAACATCAAAGAACAACCAATGTATGGATCAAGAAAAAAACAAGATAGTGTAATATAGATTCATAAAAGAATTATCAACTAGTATAACAGTACAAGAAAACCCACGCAAAGTTTACAAGTAAGCATGAAAAATATTTTTGTAGTAGGTGATTATGAATCTCAATAGAAATGTCTCATTTGTAAATCCAGTGATCAGGCCAAGGCATCAAAGTCCAAGTAAAATTATCAAAATGATTAATGAAATAAATCGTGTTCTAGGTTACCATTTCAATTTTATTTCAAACAAAGTGTTTCAGTAAGAAGAAAATAATAGGGGCACTAAATACAGAACATAATTCTAATAGAAAGTGTTTCCCAAAGCCACAACATGCCAGATAAATACAAAGAGGAAAAAAATCTTGAGGGTGAATGATAATGAAAACCCATTAGAGATACACATCCAATAATATTTTTGTAGATAAGCTCCAATAGTCGTGAGAAAAAACGATAACCAAAAATCTAGATGAAATGAAAAACAAACATATGCTTACCTATAAGAGCTCAAGCAACGAATTCACCAACAAAAATTATGGAATAACCCAGAAGCACAAATGGAAATGAATTGAGCCTCAATGCCAAGTAATCCATGATTTTTAGTCAAAACAGAGTACCTCATAGTAAATGCACTAAGGATACAAATTCTAGGTTCTTTCAACTTGCTAAAAGAGAACGCAGAATAAAAGAAGATTCAAAAGCATGGCCTAGTCAAAATAAGATTTGTGTAATGAAAGATTTACATTCAACACTGGCACAAAACCCTCGAAGGAGTCATAGAAAATAGGTACCCAGGAACCAGTTCGAACTTGTAACACAAAGTATTTCCTAAAACACATGAAAAAATCCATAATAGGGTTCAAAGATCAAAAGATGCAGTTACAACCTTATAAAAGAAAGAAATAATGATAAGCTACTGAAGCTAGAGGCCTCGCCATTTGTCAAGTAATGATAGCCATTAAATCCACTGTCAATCTCCAAGAAGGGTTTTCAAGCCCCAAAATCAGAGAAAAGATAAAATAAATGGAAACCATGTTTAGTATCAGAAACCACAAGGGCCAAAATGGCCATTTTCTTCCTCTAAGAACTTAAACAACGAGCTAGAGAGTTCATTCATGATGGCAAGATAACTTTTGGCAGAGTCTACCTAGCTCGAAGAAGATCTTGTGAAATATTCCTAATGACTAGGGTTTGAGTTGGTTTTCCCAAGATTAACTCAACCCAGGAGTCAAAGTAAACACGTGGCGATAGAACAGAAACCCCTAACTCCACCCCAGCTAAGATGGGCTAGTAAAATAATTAAAATACATGATTATGCCTTGTGCCCTCATGGGCTTCAAGATATTTGAATTCACTGATAGATTTAATCATTATTTCAAAGGTTTAAACCTTAGACTAGTGCATGTGTGGAATAATTTCCTAAGACCCTTTTATATGCTCATGTGGGTTAAAGCCTTAGTACTTTATCACTGTTTGAAAAATATTAATCATGTAACTGTTGATGTGGAATCACAACACCCCTGAATGTCTGAAACTTAACATGTTGAGACTCTCAATGTGATTGCATAACATGGAACTTCTCCAAAGTGTGGGATTTCGCAATCAAAAAAGCTCTTCAGATGAAGGCCAGTTCCTATTCTTCTGTTTAGGTGCACACATACAATTTGCAGAGGGTCTACTAAAAAATCTACTCTAATTTGCTAAGGAGACAGGGTTAAGAAGATACAAGAAAATAAACCTAACTAGCAGAGGTGATGCACCAAAGGAATGTTAAACACTTGCTTTCCCATTAAACACAAACCATTAAAATGTAATACAACTACCATGCACAGATAACCAATACTGTAATGATAGATCAAATGAAAACAATGAACACAAGAGAGGGTTGAAAATCATCCACAGACATGTATTATTACTCCATGAATTTGATATAGTACACTACAATGGCCAAGAGGAAAGATTGCATTAAAACTTGAATGGGAGGTTTGAGATCCACAAATCCACTTTCAGAGAGAGAAGAAGGGAGGGTGCAAAACAAAAATGTCCAACCTTTAGAAAAATGCCCCTCCTTACAATATATAGGAAGAATTAGAGAAGGAGATGAGAAGGATTCCGAATTCTTGTTTCAACCACCCCAAAATTGCATTGAATTTTCTTGCAACAATGATGAATTCCACTGCAAAACCCATGCCTCCATGTGTTGTTACTTGTTAGGAAAGAAAGGAAGCCCATACTTCATTATGGTGGTAGGTTAGAATCCTAATAGCCTAAAACAAGGACAGACTGTTATTTTTCAATTTTTGACTAACTAAGTCTCACTAATTTAAAGTTATCCAGTCGTATTTTAGTAGTAGATGTCAAAAGATTTAAAAAGAATTCCTCTCTTTCTCAAATTTAAGCTCCTAGTCAAAAGTTATGGCCATCTGAAGGTCAAGGTGCATTCCTAAGATTTTTTACTACCTTTTAGGGTCTTGGGAATGCGACGTGCCGACACTTGGCACCGTTTGCGAACATGCTGCTTCGTTCCCTTTGTGTTTTTTCTAAGTTCCTTCTGTTTAGGATAAACTATGTTGGAACCTAGACACATGGAAGGCTAGCGCACGCGTTTGGGGACTTGCCTTTGGATTTTACCTTTGAAGTTACACCGAAAAGACACATGGAGGCTTCCGCTGGGCTTCCCCTGCTTATAATTTTCAATGGCTGGTGCAAATTTATCAGGCTCTTTCCACATGGAGATCCTGTGCTCATTTGGGGGCCTTTCTTTTAAGGATCATACCAAAAGTGCGCCAAAGAGACACGTGGAGGCTTTCACTGGCCTTCTCATGCTTGGAATTTTCAACAACTAGTGCAAATTTATCGAGCTCTGACCATGTGGAGAGCCTGTGCTCGTTTGAGGAACCCACTTTTGTTCACACCTTTGAAGTTGTGGTAATGAGGCACGTGAAGGATTCCTCTAGCTCTTCCCATGCTTAGACTATTCAATGGCCGATTATTCCTTTCTCAGGCTCTGACCACATGGAGAGCCTGCGCTTGCTTGGGGACCCCAATTTTGAGCACCATATCAAAGGTGTTCCGAAGAGACACGTGGAGGATTTCTCTGATGGTTGGACTTAGGTCAATGTGGAAACCCTATGGGCTTCTAAGACATTGCCCCCTCCTTTCCCTTTTGAATTTGCGGTGGTTGGAAACCTGGCATCATCTACAAGCATGCTATGTGCTGAGATCCACGTGGCGGTCAAGCACATCCCTAGGTTCTCCGCTTTGTTGTACATTTTGAAAGTGCGTTGAATTGACACGTGGCACTTTTCGTAGCTCTGTTGCTTTTACTTTGAGTCGACTCGCTCTGAACTTGATTTTGACTTACTGAGTTAGCTTTCTTCTCCATTTCTATTAGCCATTCATTTTCCAACTATTCTTCTCCATTTTCGAGCCCACCTATAACTTGATTTTTATTTTTTTGGGATTGAATGTAAGCTCACATGGCTGAACCAACCTATCCATTTCTCCTGTGTAAGATTTTGTTCGATCAATTTTTCCCAAGGGGAAAAATTGGATAACAATTTTGCAACTTGTGGGGTCACCTGCCTATTAGGTGGAAAATCAGTTGCCTTGTTGCATCCATTGGGCAAAAATTCATGAATGATAGCCTGATATTGATCTTGTTTAGAACCTGAAATTGACTGCTTGCACTTGGTGATCCCGAAACCTACCCCGCTACCTACACTCTCAATTTCATATGAAAATTATAAAAATGAGTTTTCTGAGAGTAGAAAATTGTCTTGACATGGAGTTTTCATCTGTCTTGGAAATCGACTGTAGGCACACTGAGCTACATAGTGATGTGACCTTGGAGCAACAAAACTTGTGCTGAAGCACTTAGGGAAACTGAAACCTAAACTACAACAAGACAATGTGCATACACACTTAGAGGAATTAAAATCCTAGGCTAATATTTACAAGGGTGAAACCTTCCCTTTTCAGTAGCAATGTTTAAGATAGATTCCGTTAACTGGAATCGGAAGCTCCTCTCCCTCTAAGGTAGAAAATTAGAAGGAACTGCTATTTTTACATCCTGTAACCATGTAGGGGCCACTCCAAATGACACCAAACTTGGAATGTCTGCCATATTTTACTTGATCTACATCCCATTTTAGAACTAGGTCCCCTTCTTGAAAGGTCATTTCTCCTACTTTCTTATCAAACCATATTTTGACTAAGGCTTGATCTTTCCCTATCATTTGAACTGCATGTTCTCTGATTTCTTCCAATTCCATCATTTCTGCATGCCTAGCTTCCAGAGGCTCAAAATCAGACAACTCGAACTACTTCATGAGCTCCAATGTGGGTAGCTATAATGATATAGGCAACATTGCCTCTTTCCCATAGACCAACTTGTAAGGGGAATTACCTATTGACCTCTTTGGTGTGATCCTGTCAGCCCATAATGTTGATTTGAGCTTGGTATACCATGTAATTTTATTTTCATCTAGATTCCTTCTAATGATCCTTATAAAATTCTTATTTGTGGACTTTTCCTTCCCATTACCTTGTGGGTAATAGTTTGAAGAGGTGTTCAAGTAGGTTCTAATCTTGACAGCCCATTTTGTGATCTTGGAACCTAGGAATGCTAATGCATTGTTTGATATGATAGTGGTTGGTACTCCAAACCTAGTCACTATCCCTTCATAAAGTCTAGTATGTTAGACTCGTTTGCTTCCTTGAGCACTACTGCTTTGGTCCATTTGGTGAAATAGCCTATTGCTGTGATAATCCACTTGTGACCTTGGCTTGAGTTTGAATTGATGACCCCAGTGAAGTCCAATCCCAATTACATGAACGGTTGGTCAACTAAAATTTAGGTACAATGGGAGTGGTGCCAACTTTTCTTTACTTGTGAAGAATGCACATGTTTTACACTTTTTTATCCATGTGTAACAGTCACTAAACACCGTGGGATAATAATAACCCACCTTCATTATCTTGAGAGATTTTACCCATGGGGAAAAATGACCTTCGACCTCTCCATCACGGAATTCCTATAACACATTTAAAATTTGACATGTTCCAATGCATCTCAGTAGAACACCATTAATGTATTTGTTGAGCAAAACACCGTCAACAAGCACATATGGGATGGATTGTAATCTGAAGTATCTCCTCTTTATTTTTTTCATTTTTGGAGGGCATAGGCATATTTGTATGAAGTGTATCATATTTTGAGTCCAACAAGGGTTAGGCACATCATCATTTGCTTGTTATTGACCATCTTGTAGTACCAAAATAAATTCATTTCCATTGATTGCATCAACTTGTTGACTCAAGGCTAGCTATTCACATAGTCCCTTTCCACGAACCATTTTAGTGACCTTAATTTCAATGTCATATTCCATGACACGAGTGATTTATCTTGCACGTTTCCCATTTAGATCTTTGTTCAAAAGGAATTCCCTGACTCCTGCATGAGAGACTAGTAATTGGATTTTATTATTTGAAACTAGGTGTTTGAACTTCTTCAAGCTCCTGATCACTGCAAGGACATGCTTTTTGATGAAGGAATATCTCACTTCATAGTCCTCCAAACATTGACTAAAGAAGGTAATCAGTTGTTTAGATCCCTCTTTGTTTTGTTGCACTAGGATTGTAGAAATTGTGTCCCCACTTCCAAAGGGATAGAGCATGAAGTCCTTAGAGAGGTTTTGATTGACGAGAGTTGGAGCTTGGGATATAGCCTCTTTTATTGTTTCAAAACTCAGTTTGCTTTCAATTAACCACCTGAATGCCATGCTCTTCTTCAACATCAACATTATTGGCTTCACAAGAGCAGGCAAATTTTTGCACAAACCTATGAAAAAAATTAATCCTTCCTAGAAAGCTCTGAAGAGTCTTCTTATGGCTTGGCAAGGGCAATGCTCGGATTGCTTCAAATCTTTCTAGGTCAATTGTAAATCCCTCCTTTGACACAATATGGCCTAGGAGCTTGCCTTCATGAGCCAAGAATATGAATTTTTTGGGATTTAATGATACTCCGAATCTCCTATGTCTTTGAAATACTTGTCTCAGATGAAAAAGGTGATCCACTGCATTTTTGGAGAACATAGTGATATCATCAAGATATATTAAGACTATTTTATTGATCAACACTTTGAATGCCATGTCTGTCTCCCTTTGGAAAGTGGCTCCAACATTAGATAATCCAAATGAAATTTTCTTGTGGGCATAGGTGGCCCACTTGGTAGTGAAGACCATGTTGAACTGGTCGTGTTCTTTCACCATTATCTGATTATACCCTGATTATCCATCTAGGAGAGAAAATATTTTTGAGCCGGATATTGCCTGTAGGATTTTTTCCACTGAAGGAAGTGGGTAATGGTCTTTGAGAGATGCCTTGTTCAGGTCTCGAAAGTCCACTCACAACCTTATTTCCCCATTTTTCTTCTTGGCCGGTACCAAGTTTACAACATAGCTTGAATGCTTGATTGGAAATATAATGCTAGCCTCTATTAGCTTGTTTAGCTCTTGTTATCTCAATTTTGTCCCTGGAAAAATTGATCAAACATGACCTTGTGCAGGAAGAGATCCAAGGTATGGTTCCATCATACGAGCCCACGTTTCAAACCAAACAAACAGGTTGCAGGAAAGCTCTACAATGGAGTAGCAGGGTCGGCGAAGGGCCAAATGATGTCAAAAGAAACTAGAGGCTCTCAGGAAAGAATGGGGAAAGGATCAAAGTCTTCGGGCTTTACAAATGATTCAGAATGGGCCCAAATTGGCTAAGTATGGAGGAATTAGCGGAAGCTTCCATGTGCCTCATCGGCGCTTCTCCAAAGGTTACATCCAAAAGCAGAGACTCAAACAAGTGCCAAGCCTCCACGTGTCTAGAGCCCCAAAATTTGCACCAGTCATTGAAAAGCCAAATGAGTTCAACTCAGTGGAAGGTGCCAAGTGTCAGCCTCTGCGTCGTAACTTCAAATATAAATCCCAAATCAGTGACTCAAACAAGCGCCAGGCCACCACGTGTCCTAGGTTAGAAAAGGGACCAAACCGGATGCTCAAGAGTTGGGGCTTCAAAGTAGTTGGGCAAAAAAGGCCAATGGAAGGATCCAAGTTTCAGCATGACGCTACTTCAAAAGTAAAATTCAGAGTAGGTCTCCCAGACAAGCGCCAATTCTCCACGTGTCCCGGGTCAGATATATGGCCCCGCCAAGAAAAATTGACTTAGCCAAAAACATAAAGGAATAGAGAAAAGCTGTGGAAGGTGCCACATGTCTCTCTGGCATAACTTCGACAAAAAAATCCAAAAGTGGTCCCCAAACTAGCGCCGGCTCGCCACGTGGCCATGTTGAAAAGTCAAAGCGGGAAGGCGGGTCATCAGAGGTAATTCAAAATTTTTGGCTCAAAAGGCATAAAGTATAAAAGTGAGCCACACCTCTGCTGATGCCCAAGGAGCCACGTGTCAAACCTCAATTGCATATGGGAAGGTGGGCCTGGGGAGGATTTTTCACCCAAATGGAAAATGCAGACCGGCGGGCCCAAAGATGGTTTTTTGACAAAATGAATTGCGGGGCTGCAGGGCAATTTTTTGCATTTTGTATTTTTGGTGCCAAAAGGTGCAAAGTGAGTTTCGGGCCCGCGGACCTTTTCTGCTAAACTAGTTTTTGCCATTTTTGTACGGACCTGACTCAAACATTCAAATGGACATATCTTTCGACCCAGTGCCCGAAATTCAACAAATTTGGCACCATTGGAAAGGTCTCAACCTCATCTACACCATGGAAACCTGAAACTTTAATTTTGAGGAGGTTTGGTGGGTGAAAAATAGGAAACGTCTTCATGCCATTAATATGCAATCCGATTGTCCCCAACAACCAGATCAGATTTGATTCAATCTGTCGTTCTCCCTTCTTCAACACGCCGAACAAACATAGAGGGACGAACTTGACAGATTGTGGGTGGATTTGCAGTGGCATTAATGGCCAGTAGTTGAGCTTCAAATAAAGTTTCCCACCTCTTTTCTTCTTCCCTATTTCATGCATCTATAAAAGAAAGGGTTGGGCTCATTGTAAAGGGTTGGACATTTCTGTTTTGCACCCTCCCTTCTCGTCTTGTCTGTAGATGCGTTTTTGGAGTCCAAACATCCCATTCAAGTTGTAATAACAAAATTTTCCTCTTAGCTAATTGTGATGTACTGTATCAACTATGGAGAAATAATATATTTTTGTGGATGATTCTCAACCCTCTCATGTGTTTATTGTTATCTTCTGATCTCTCATTGCGGTTTAGTTCTATGCATGGTGATTGTATTGCATTTGTATGGTCTGTGTTAAAATGCAAAATGGGTGTTTAACATTCCTTTGGTGCATCACCTTGTTAGCTTAGGTTTATTTATTTTGCATCTTCTCAACCCTGTCCCCTTGGTAAAATAGAGTAGGTTTAGAGTAGATCCTCTGCAATTTATTTGTGTGCACCTGAACAGAGGAATAGGAACTGGCCTTCATCTGGAGAGCTCTCTCGATTTCAAAGTCCCACACTTTGAGAGATGCTCCATGTTATGCTATCACACTGAGAGTCTCAACCCAATAGGTTGTAGACATTTAGGGGTGCTGTGATTTTACACTAACAGTTTTGGCATGCCCAGTGGGACCAAGAAGTCTCCATCTTTATTGTAGCAAGATTGATGTGCACTTGTTGTAATTTTTTCAGCTTTTAAGAAGCTTTGAAATTACACATCTGGTGACTCCCAAAGAATCAGAGTCCACTGGTTTCAAAAGCCTAGGCTTGGTAGATTCATGAGAAGAATCCAAACTAGATCAAGAACTAGAGATGAAGGATTATTTATCTATCTAAACTTATCCCCAGACAGAGGGGAAGAGGGAGAAGAGCCCATATGTCTCCATCTCCACCAAACAGAACCTTGTCAACACCTCCTCTTGGTAGGTCATTCATTCAATCAACAAGGGTTCTTAGGCCAATCATAATGGCACAACCACCCAACCCCTATGTTGACTTCACTGGTAGCATCCCACTCGCCTTGAATGCACAAAATCCAGTCCCAGTTGCAACATTAAAGAGCATCCCATATTTCACTGGAGAGAACCAGACTTCTCCTAGTGATCACATTCAAGACATTGCAAATGTCTGCGCAATTCATGAGATCACTGAGATGGACATTGCAGTCAAATTGTTAGCCTCTTCACTCAAGGGTAAAGCTTCGCAATGGTTCAGGAGTCTAACAGCAGGCTCTATTCAGACTTGGGACCATTTTTGCAGAGCTCTTCATAATCAATTTGGAGAGAAGGGAGATAATATATCCTTGTTGGAGTAACTGACAACAATCAAGAGGGCCCCTAACGAGAAGTTAACAGATTTCAACCTCAGATTTCAAAGGACATGGGATAGGATTCCATTACCTGTGAGGCCCACAGATGAAGGTGCTTTCTTATACTTTCTTAGAGCTTTAAATTCTGATATTTCCTTAATGATTCAATCAATGGGAGGCACAACCTTACCTGCAACCTATAACATTTCTATTAGAGCTGAAAATTGTTTAATTCAGGCTGGTAAAATTGCTCCTAGGCCACCTATGCCTCTGTATCCAGAACTAGGAGTCTCAAGCACTAGTCAAACACCCACATTAGCTCCCATACCCACTCCAAGGAATCAGAGTTCAGCTAAAGCTTCCACCTCATCCTCTAACACTTCAAAAGGAGCTACAAGAGGTTATAAAACAACTACAGAACCTAGGGAATGAGCTAGTGACCATCAAAAGGCAACAAGCTCAGAGTTCTAGGCCATATCAGCCTCAAAGCTCAGTATCAAGCTAGGCCCCCATACCAACAAAATAGACCACCAGCTTAGGCTGCAAATCAAAATAAAAACCAAGGACAACCTCAAGCTACTAGGCCTTACCGACCATATGATCCAAACACAACTTCAACATCGAGGGCCTTGGTTCCTACACAAAACAACATGGCACAAGAATATGATTGGTGTTTCCCATGCGGTCAGCCCCATAACCAATCAATGTGTTTCAATGGTGCACTGAACTAGGCCTTGATGGTACAGAACATTGGTGTGTCCCAAGAGCCCAGTCAAGAGGAAAACCAGTAGCAAGAAACCCAGAAAGAGGCACCTCCAAGTGAGACCATGCTTGTCAATTGGTAGGCTAAAGATTTCTATGGGATGAATCAAACACCTTATCAAAGTGTAGCTACCAATACATGGTCCAAGAAAAGGAATATTGGAGAGGGACAGTTATCAAACTCAGGTAATCCTCAACCCTATATTATTCCAAAAGGTATTTACACTCAAAGTGAAAATCCCAATGCGCAGATTCAGCCCAAGCCACCTTCCAGACCCACTCAGACACTGGTCGTAACGACCCATGTGTCATAGAAGGGTGTGCAAGGGAAGGGGTAGCAAAAAGATAGCTCATCCCCATTTAACATCATTGAACAAATGAAGAAAATAAATGTGAATATTTCAATGTGGGAGTCATTGGCTATCCCAGGGCAGAGAGATTTGTTGTAGGTTGTTATGGCCAATTGGTCAGCCTCAAATCAGCCCCACAATCAACAAGAAAAATTTCTTACCAATGTAGCTCGTCCTGAAGGGAGCCATGAAGGAAAACAAGGTAAGAATCTAAATCCTCCTCCCTTTTATGTTTCGTTGATCATTGGGGACAAATTGGTACATAATTACATGATTGATTTGGGAGAAAGTAGCTCTGTAATGCCAAAGCAAATAGCCGATCTACTGGGTATTCAATATGAAGTCATCTCCAAGGGCATAGTGCAATTGGATGGGAAAATGGTAAAAATGGTTGGAGACATAAAGGATTTGAGCCTCACACTGCATGCATGCCCCAATGTGAATGTATTGCAAAACATATCAGTCATAGACTTGCCACCACATTTTGCATTGTGTTTGTCAAGAGACTTCACTGCTAAAATTGGAGGCTATTTGTCTGTTGATTGGTCGCACATGATTTTTAGAACAAGGTATGGAGCCAAGGATATGATCAGATATGAGCCCATTGTGGATTACCATATTGAGCCTCATGTACCTAGCCCAATCAATGTGAACTGTTCAGCTTTTGATCAAGAAGACCTCCCAAGCACTTATGAGGAAGATACCAAGGTTGGTGTATTCCAGAATTGACCCTCGACGAGTGGGCGAACAAGAGGCATGCTTTTGACCCTTATAA
This sequence comes from Taxus chinensis, assembly GCA_019776745.2. NCBI lineage: Eukaryota > Viridiplantae > Streptophyta > Pinopsida > Cupressales > Taxaceae > Taxus > Taxus chinensis. The sequence goes on from CM034155.1 coordinate 272,456,873, forward strand.
GGAAATGGAGGAATATGAGCTAGGAGTCTACTGTTCTGCATGAGGAGAATCATCCTCTTCCTGACATCACTAAGCCAGACCACAAAGATGATAATGAGGTATGGCAGTTATTCTTTGATGGCTCAAGGAGTAGGCAAGGAGCCGGAGGAGGAGCTATGATTGTGTCACCTCAAGGTATGAAATATTACTTAACCTTCTATTTCCAATTTTCTTGCTTTAACAACACACTAGAGTATGAGGCCTTGATCCATGGATTGCATTAGGAAAGAAAAAGAGGGATCAAAAACTTGCAAGTGTTTGGCAATAGTGAGTTAGTTATAAATCAAATCTGAGGAAAAAATGTTGTCAAGAATGATCTGTTTAAAAACTACAAGAACCAGGTATAGGATCTCATTGAATATTTCGAAGCATTCAGCATCAATTTCATCCCAAGGAAGAAGAATGAAGCAGCAGACAGACTGGAAGCGATTGGGGTAGCATTTGATGTTGTAGAGAGTATTAAGAGTGATAAGTCTCAGCCCCATATCAAGGTGGTTATGAGACCAGTTGTTCTAGATAACAACATAAGTTGGCAGGTCTTTGAAAATGATCAACGAATTGTCAACTTTCTACAAGAATAAGCTGAGTACTCTGCTAGAAACAAAAACAAACTGGAGCAGTGTTATGATGACCAAGTGGTGTAGCTGAGAACCAACAAATTACCAAGGGCCTTGTAACCTTAGATTCAATATCAACCCAAATGATCAATTCCAGAAGGAGAAAGCAAATATCCAAGTAAAGGGTGAACATTCAGAGCCCATTTCCATAGAAGAAGGCAAAACATTGTGAATATGCAAGGTGAGTACCCAACAAGAGAAATCTGAGTTCGTTCAACTTTTCTAAGAGTTCCCAGATGTCTTTTCCTAGACCTACAAATATTTAAGAGGTTTTAACCCAAATTTGGCACAACACACTATCGAGCTAGATCTAGAATCTAAGCCTTTCAGATAGAAGAAAAGTCCAGTAAACCCTCACATCAAGCCTCTCATGATAAAGGAGTTGAACAAACTAATTGAGGCCAACATCATCTTCCCTCTTAAGCATTCAAGTTAGGTTGCAAACTTGGTGCCTATGAGGAAAAGAAGTGGAGAAATCAAATTGTGTGTGGAATTTCATGATCTGAACACAGCATCACTCAAGGATCATTATCCACTTCCATCAATGGAACAGATATTATAGGTTATAGCTAGCTCTAAGAGGTTTTCATTGTTATATGGATACTTAGGATATAATCAGATAATGGTGAAGGGGAAGATCAATTTAAGACAGCCTTCACCACCAAATAGGGTACATATGCTTATAAGAAGATGCCATTTGGATTGTCAAATGTCAGAGCAACATTTCAGCGAGTTATGGACATGGCATTCAAAGGCTTGATCAACAATATGGTTCTGGTGTATCTAGATGATATCACCGTCTTCTCAAATAATGTTACAGACCATCTCTTCCACCTTAGACAGGTATTTCAGAGGTTGAAATTTTTTGGAGTGTCAGTAAACCCAAAGAAGTGTGTATTCTTGGCACATGAGGGGAAATTTTTGGGCCACATTGTCTCAAGAGAAGGGTTAACAATTGATCCTGAAAGGGTTGAAGCCATCCGAACACTTCCATTGCCACAACACAAAAAGTCTCTCCAAAGCTTCTTAGGGAGAATAAACTTTGTTCACAAGTTTGTGCCTGATTTTGCCACTCTTGTGAAGCCTTTAACAATGATGTTGAAGAAAAGTCTTGCATTCAAATGGACAATAGAAGGCAAAGAGAGTTTTGAGGCCATCAAGCTCGCAATATCACAGGGTCCAACTCTTGTTAACCCATAATTTTCAAAAGACTTCATGTTGTATGCTTTTGGAGGATTAGACATAGTCTCGGCTATCTTAGTTCAACCCAACAAAGAAGGCCAGAATAACCCATAGCTTTCTTCAGCCAAATCTTGGAGGATTACGAGGTAAAGTACTCTTTCATTGAGAAGCAAGGTCCTTGTCTATCATCAAGAGTTTGAAGAAGTTCATACACTTAGTCTTGAACAATAAGATTCAACTGCTAGTATCTTATGTTGGTGTCAAGGATTTTCTCCTGAACAAGGACTTGAATGAGAAGAGAGCAGGTTGGATCACTTGGGTAATGGAATATGACATTGAGATCAAAGTGACCAAACTGGTTCATGGTAAGGGTCTATGTGAGTAGCTCACTTCTAAGCAACAAGCTGAGTCAATGGATGAAGAAGAGGATGTTGTGTTACTGCATAATGATCAAGAGAAGCTAGCTAATGATACACATGTTCCATGTTGGACCCAAGCCTTGGTGCATTATCTCCAAATAGTTTTTTGCCCTCCAGAATGGAATAAAGCAAAGAGGAGATACTTTAGGCTACAAGCCATCCCATATGTACTTATCGATGGTGTTTTGTTCAAGAAGGATATCAATAGTGTATTATTAAGGTGCATCAGGACAAGCCAAATTGAAATGATATTGCATGAGTTCCATGATACAGAAGCAGGAGGCCACTTTTCTCCTCAAGTAATAGCTCTCAAAATCATAAAAGCTAGTTATTATTGGCCTACAGTGTTTAGGGATTGCTACTCATGGGTCAAGAAGTGACAAAAGTGTGCATTCTTCATAGGGAAGGAAAAGTTAGTAGCCCTGCCCCTTCATCCAATCTCAGTGGATCAACCATTCATGCACTGGGGACTAGACTTCATTGGAGTGATTAACCCAAACTCAAGCCAGGGCCATAAGTCGATACTTACAGCAATAGAATATTTCACCAAGTGGACTGAAGCAGTGGCACTTAAAGAGGCAAATGAATCTAGCATCTTGGATTTCTATGAAGGAATAACCACCAGGTTTGGAGTCCCTGCCAATATTATATCAGATAATGCATTAGCATTCCTTAGTATAAGAATCACTGAATGGGCTGTAAAAAATGGTGTATACCTCAGCACTTCATCAAACTATTACCCTCAAGGTAATGGCCAAGAAGAGTCCACAAACAAGAACTTGTTAAGGATTATCAGAAGGACTCTCGATGAAAATAAGAGAACTTGGCATACAAAGCTCAAATCAGCTCTATGGGCTGATAGGATCACATCCAAAAGGTCCAAAGGTAGCTCCCCATACAAGCTTGTATATGGAAAAGAGGCAGTATTGCCCATATCATTGGATTTTCCCGCTTTGGAGCTCATGAAATAGTTGGAACTAGCCGAGTTTGAACCTATGGAAATCAGGTATGTAGAGTTGATGGAAGTAGGAGAGGCAAGAGAGCATGCAATGCAGATCATGGAGAAGGATCAAGCATCGATCAAGAAGACCTTTGATAAGAAAGCAAGAGAAAGGACCTTTCAAGAGGGGGACTTAGTTCTAAAATGGGATGTTGATCGGGAAAAACTAGGAAAGCATTCCAAATTTGATGCCATTTGGAGTGGCCCCTACATGGTCACAAGATGTACAAGTAGCAATGCCTTCTAGCTGGCTAATTTGGATGGAAAAGAATTATAGATTCCAGTCAATGAGATCTATCTCAAACACTGCTACTGAAAGAAAAAAATCCTCACCCCTGTAAAATATTAGCATAGGACTTTAATTTCCCAAAGTGCATATGCACATTGTCTTGTTGTAGCAAAGGTTCTATATCCCCAAGTGCTCTGGCATAGATTTGTTGCTCCAGGTTTGCATTGTTATACAGTTCGATGTGCCTCCAGGTGAATGTGCCAGACCCTTCAGCATTTACAATAGGGAGACCCATAGTTGTCATAATAGTTACTTATTTTAAAATAGAACAAATACAAAGCAACTAAAATTGGGTCTTGAAGGGTCCATTTCCAGAACAATGGGGTAGGCTCTAGTGTCCAAACGGCTCAGGGATCATATTTTCAAAGTTCAAATCAGATCAGGATATCAATTATGACTTCATGCCCAATGGATACAACAAGGCAGTTGATCTCTTCATCTAGCAGGCAGATGCCCCCGTGTGTCACAAAATTGTTATCTCAATTTTTCCCCCAGAAAAATTGATCAAACATGACCCTGTGCAGGAAGAAATCCAAGGGATGATTCTGTTGTATGAGCCCACGTTTCAAATCCAAAAAATAGGTTGCAGGCGGGCTCTACAATGTAGGAGTAGGGTCGGTGGAAGGAGGCAAACAGTGTCAAAGAGAAAATAGAGGCTCAAAAGAGAGAACATGGAGGAAAGGCTCAAAGTCTTCGAGGCTTTACAAATGATTCAGAATGTGAGCCTAAATTGGCTAAGTATGGAAGAATCAGTGGAAGCTTCCAAGTGTCCTCATCAGTGCATCTCCAAGGGTTAAATCCAAAAGTCGGAGACTCAAACAAGAGCCAATCCTCCACATGTCAGAGCCCCAAAAGTATGCACCAGATTGTTGAAAAGTCTTTGATTCAGCAGAGGGTACCAAGTGTCTCAATGACTCGGTGCAACTTCAAAAGATGAAATTCCAAAGCGGAGATTCAAACAAGTGTCGAGACTTTCACATGTGTCCTAGGGACCAAAAAGAGACAGAGCCCAAGGGGTGGAATAGACTAAGTATAGAGGAGTTCGCGGAGGGTGCCAGGTGTCTCAACGATGCTCCTTCAAAGATAAAATCCTAAATCAGGTTCTCAAATGAGTGCATGAGCCTTCCATGTGTCCCAGGTCTAAAAAAATGGACAGATCAGGGGTTGAATAGTCAAAGCAGAGGCAGGCCAGCATAAGGAGCCAAGTGTTAGCACGACACTACTTCATAAATAAAATTTGGAGCGGGCTTTCAAACAAGTGCGAAGCCTCCACATATTCAGGGTCAAAATTATGCCCCCACCAAACAAAAGGACTTAACAAAAAAACATAAGGAAAAAAAGCAAGTTGTGGAAGGCGCCATGTGTCTCTTCGATGCAACTTCAAAAATAGAATCCAAAGGTGGTCCCTAAACACGCGCCTGCTCACCATGTGGCCATGTTGAAAATTCAAGGTGGGAAGGCGGGTCGTCATAGGAAATTCAAAATTTTTGGCTCAAGAAGGTGTAAAGTATAAAAATGAGCCACACCTCCACTGATGCCCAAGGAGCCATGTGTCAAACCTCAATTACATGCGGGAAGGAAGGCCTAGGGAGGATTTTTTGCCCAAATGGAAAATGTGGACCGGTAGGCTCCGAAGATGGTTTTTTGACAAAATGAATTGCGAGGCTGCGGGGAAATTTTTACGATTTTGTATTTTTTTGGTGCCAAAAGGCGCAAAGTGAGTTTTGGGCCCATGGACCCATTCTGCTAACTGGTTTTCTCCATTTTTGTACTGACCTGACTCAAACATTCAAATGAACATATCTTTCAATCCAGTGCCCGAAATCCAACAAATTTGGCACCATTGGAAAGGTTTTGACCTCATCTACACCATCAGAAACCTGAAACTTTAATTTCGAGGAGGTTTGGTGGGTGAAAATGGGAAAACATCTTCACATGCCATTAATATGCAATCTGATTGTCCCCAACAACCTGATCAGATTCGATTCGATCCGCCATTCTCCTTTCTTCAAACACGCCGAAACAAACATAGAGCGGCAGACTCGACAGATTGTGGGCATGATTTGCAATGGCATTGATGGCCTGTAGATGAGCTTCAAAAATCAAGTTTCCTTGCCTCTTCTCTTCTTCTCTTTTTGATACATCTATAAAATGAGTTGGGCTCATTGTAAAGGGTTGGACATTTTTGTTTTGCAACCTCCCTTATCCTTTGGTCTGCAAACGAGTTCATGGAGTCCAAACCTCCCATTAAAGCTGTAATACAAATTCTTTTTGTTCTTTGCTATTGTGATGTACTGTATCAAATCTGGAGCAATAATATATATTTTTGGATGATTCTTAACCCTCTCATGTGTTCATTGTTATCTTATGATTTCTCATTGCAGGTTGGTTATTTGTGAATGGTAGATTGTATTACATTTATATAGTCTGTGTTAAAGTTGTAAAATGAGTGTTTAACATTCCTTTGGTACATCACCTTGTTAGCTTAGCTTTATTTCTTTTGCACATCTTCTCAACCTTGTCCCCTTGGTAAGATAGAGTAGGTTTAGAGTATATCCTCTGTAATTTATTTGTGTGCACCTAAACAGAGGAATAGGAACCAACCTTCATCCAAAGAGCTCTCGTCGATTTCAAAGTTACACACTTGTGAGAGATGTTCCATGTTATGTTATCACACTGAGATTCTCAACCCATTTGGTAGCAGACATTCAGGGGTGCTATGATTTTGCACTAACACTTTATCTTCATTCATCCCTCTACTTTAAAATATCTCTACAAGGATGTGTGACAATTGCATAGTTAAAAAAAATGTAATCCAGTTCTACGGTATGTTGTGCCAGCTTTGGATTGAATCCTCGTAGGTCTTCATAGCTATAAGAAAAGACATCTAGGAATTCTTGACAAATTTGAACGAATTCATATTTTTCTTGTTGGGTACTTACCTTGCCAATTTTCAATGTCTTACCTTCAACTACTGAAATGGGCTCCAAATCTTCACCCTTTACTTGAATGTTTTCCTTCTCTTTCTAGAACTGATCATTTGGGTTGAATATAGAATCCAGTGTCAATAAATCTTTGGGAAGCTTATTTTTCCGCAACTGCACCACTTGATCCCCATACTGCTGCTCTAATTTGTCTTAGTTCCTAGCGAAGAATTCAACCTCTTCTTGCAAGAAATTGATGATCTTTTGATCATTCTCAAACACCTACCAACTTGTGTTATTTTCTGGAACTACTGTCCATACAATCACATGGATATGTGGTTGTGTTTTGTCTCTTTTGATATTGTCAACCACATCAAATGTTACTCTAACTTCTGCAAGCTTATCTGCAACTTCATTCTTCTTCCTGGCTATGGAAACAATGTTGAAAGCTTCAAAGTCTTCAATTAGGTCCTATACCCTATTTTTATAGCTCTTGAGTAGGTCATTCTTTGCAATATGTTGCCTTCTAACTTGATTAAATATTAACTCGCTATCACCAAATACTTGTAAATTCTTTATGCCTCCTTTCCTGGCCTAATGAAGTCCATGAATCAAGGCCTCATATTTCACTGTGTTGTTTGAACATGAAAACTGGAAGTGAAAGGATGAGTAATGCTTTGTACCCTGTGGTGAAATGAGCATAGCTCCTCCTCCAATGCCTTGTCTACTTCTCGAGCCATCAAAGAATAGCCACCACACCTCATTATCATCTTTCTGGTCTAACTTGGTAAGGCTAGGGAGAGGTTGACTTTCTTCATGCAAATAATAGACTCCTAATTCAGATTCTTCCATTTCTTTGTAAGGGTCAAATTCATGCCTCTTGTTTTCTCATTCAGAAATGCATCAAGAAAATTAACAAGGCCAGGCATTGTTTCCATGACTCATATCTCTCATCAAATATGCTCTTATAACATCGTCTAAAGTGAATAAAGAAAAGGAGGATTTTTTCAAAGAGGCTAATCATTTGGATAAGATATTCCCACTGGTGTTTGATATGAGTTCATTCAAAAATCACACCCTCATGAGTAAGAATGTGTTTGCATCCAATCATAGAGAAACTTAGCCCACAAGTTTAGTAGTCCACAGTCATGGATGACAAAGACAATGCAAAGAGCTCTAGCATGTCATATGATTAATTGGAGTCCTATGAATAACACCATTACATTGGGACATGCATGCTTAATGTGAGGTCTCACCATATTTGATTACTCCAATAAATTGTGAGTCTTCCTTTCCTCACTAATTGGACCTCGTCATCATGGAGATGAATTTATCATTGAAGACCCAACTAGTTAGCTATTCAAGAAAGAGGCTATGACTGAGTCTACTTGCTCTTAAATCAATCATGAAAATTTAGAGTCCCTTAGCACACTTCTATCATCAGAAGCTACATCACTGAAATTACAATAGATCATGAAGTGGGGGGCTTTAGTCATTTGTACCTTGGTGAGGTCCTTGACCTAATGTTCCTTGTTGAGCTACATTGGATCAAGGTACCTTGGGCTATATGTGTATTGGGTGGCAGAAGTGGATAAGCTAACCAATTGTGCCATAACTCAGTTGCAATAGGGTCTCTTTGTCTTGGGATAAACAATGACTCCCACATTGAAGCATGTTTACAATAATTCTTCTTCATCTTAGAAAATGATATTCATCATGGAAATGTCAGCTATCTCCCTCTTTCTTATCTCCCTCTTCCATGCACATTATTCTGTTGCAGCAATGGATGTTAGTACTGGTACCTGGGCTGGTTTCCTAGGTCAGCTTAAGATTACCATGCTCATTTGAAATTGTGCAATTTGATTTTATCAACACCTTGTGGCATAAAAAAAGGCTACAAATTTTCCTTTCCTAATTGGAAAGTGAAATTTTCACAAGTGGAATATAAACATGAAGAGTTATGTAGGACCGGGGATGAGAGATTCTACACTTTGACACATTTCTTCTAGCTTGCCAATTGGCTACTGTCATCTCACTCGAGAGGATTATAAAAATGCTATATTGTGATAACATATATGCGTGTATCAATTATTGGCATGTCGCTTGTTTCAGACCTTTTGTTGTTATCAATAACAGCATGAAATAAAAGCATAATTTTTCCTACTATTGATTGGTTATTTTATTCTTATGACTTTACAAGCATAGTGATCCAGAAATATTCTTGAGCCAAGTTATTTAATAAATGAGAATCCAAGAACTCTTGATGTCGATTTTTTTCATTCTTACTAGATAAGGCTTCATTGATACTTTCCTCTATTGGAAGGATGCTTGAATTACTCCGGTTTTGATTGGTGTGAACTCTATAATAGGTGGCCTACTCAGGCTGACATGGAAACCTTCCTGGGTTCCTAATTTGACACTTTTGACCCTCATCATCTAAGATTTTGGGCTTGCTACCTCTTAAGTGCCTCGTAACAAACACTTTTCCACATGTTCATTAGTAGTTTGCTTCTGTGAATCCCCCAACCTGATTTAGCCAAGTGCACAACATTTATGTAGGAGTAGACCAGTTCTTTAGTCAAATAATCTGATTTCTTACCATTCAATAGATGGGGGGGTAACGTATCCAGCTTGAACTATTGCTTGGAGAAACCTAATTTTCCATATCGAGGTATAAATGGCCTAGGTGAAATTTTAACATCCTGTATATTAAGTAATTATCTAGATCTAAAAGTATATCTTCAACAGTAGTTGGTGTGTAAAGTTAGCAGCCTTAACCCATTTGGTAAAATCATTGAATAGCAAGTGATTATCAATTTGTGTCCTTTAGCTTTATTCAGGATTGATATAGGCAAATGACACCTTCAAATCCATGGTCTCACGAGACAAAGGAAATTCAGATATCCCATGTCCTATGGAATCATGACAGTTGAATTGCATGGTGAACTATTACGTTATGAGCCCTGATCATTGTTGTCACATCATGTTCCCAACATATTCCATGTTATCTCCCTTTTCTCCAAATTGGTTGTGCCAAGAGCTGTCCCCTGAGTAGTCCCATATTTTGGATAGACCATGTTATTAGACTTCTAAACCATGTACATAACATATAAATATTTGTGGAGTATGCCAATTAATTAACAAGTAGAATATCTTTTAGTCCTACAAGTCTCAGGAGATTACCATCAATAAGAAATTTGCAGTGTCTTGGATGTGGGTCAATAATGACATTTCTTGTGGCATCTGCGGTAAAGTCATGGAATTTTCCTCATGTGCTGAATACTGTGAATTGGATAATGTCTACATTTAGAATGAATGAAATGCTACTAGTATAGTTGATGCAGGGGTAGTATACCATTCATGATTGATTTAAGAACTATCGGTGACAACAAGAACGTGGAAAGGCCTACTATGCTATGAGACTCTATAGATAAGGTTCTGTTTGGACTAGATGGATTGACCTGGTGAGATCTAGCGTGGTCTATCAATAATGTATAAGAGGATAAGAGAATTCACACTAGCCATGGCATCAATCATTCTTAATCTTATTCTGTGACCTTGTACATCCATGATAGTGTCATGAATTTTCCAATGTAGTGAGCACTGTTAGTAACAACTGTATGATACCTTTATGAGAGTTCACCAAATGTTTTATTTCAGAGCTATCTTACCATTGACTGGGAACTTATAACAAGTGCAGATGAAATTCTTGCTGTAGTAAAAATTTGAAGACTTGATATCCCACTAGGAATGGAGAGAGAAATAGATGAAACATAAAAAGAGCAATTTATACTTAATAATATTTATGTGTGATAATGTAGACACCTTTCAAATATGAGAAAATCTAACTCTAGTGGTCCCACCGAGTGTGCCAAAACTGTTGATGCATGGAATCATAGTACCCTTGAATTTCTACAACTCAATGGGTTGAAACTCTCAATGTGATTATATAACATGGAGCTTTTCCCAAAGTGTGGGACTTTGCAATTGGGAAAGCTCTTCGGATGAAGGCTAGTTCTTATTCCTCTTTTTATGTGCACACATAGAATTTGTAGAGGATCTACTCTAAAATATACTCTAACTTGCCAAGGAGACATGGTTAAGAAGATACAAGAAAATAAACCTAACTATCAGAGGTGATGTACTAAAGGAATGTTGAACAGTTACTTTGCCATTAAACAAAAACCATTAAAATGTAATACAACTACCATGTACAGATAACCAATAATGTAATGAGAGATTAGATGAAAACAATGAACACAAGAGATGGTTGAAAATCATCCACATACATGTATTATTGCTCTACGAATTCGATACAGTACACTACAATGGCCAAGAGGCAATATTCCATTATAGCTTGAATGAGAGGTTTGATCTCCACAAATACACTTTCAGAGAGAGAAGAAGGGAGAGTGCAAAACAAAAATGTCCAACCTTTAGAAAAATTCCCCTCCTTACAATATATAGGAAGAATTAGAGAAGGAGATGAGAAGGATTCCAAATTCTTGTTTCAACCACCCCAAAATTGCATTGAATTTTCCTACAACAATGATGGGTTCCACTGCAAAACCCATGCCTCCATGCATTGTTACTTGTTGGGCAAGAAAGGAAGCCCATACTTCATTATGGTGGTAGGTTAGAATTCTGATAGCCTAAAAAAGGATGGACTGTATTTTTCAATTTTGACTAAATTAGTCTCACTAATTTATAGTTATCCAGTCGTATTTGAGTAGTAGACGTCAATATATTTCCAAAAATTCCTCTCTTTCTCAAATCTAAGCTTCCAGTAGAAAGTTACGGCCATCTGAAGGTCGAGGTGCATTCTTAATATTTTTTTACTACCTTTTAGGGTCTTGGGAATGCAATGTGTCGACACTTGGCACCATCCGCAAACATGCTTCTTCATTCCCTTTGTGTTTTGGCTAAGTCCCTTCTATTTAGGATCAACTATGTTGGACCCTAAGCATGTGGAGGGCTAATGCACATTTCGGGACCTGCCTTTGGGTTTTACCTTTGAAGTTGTGCTGAAGAGACATGTGGAGGATTTTGGTGGCCTTCCCCTGCTTAGAATTTTCAACAGCCAGTGTAACTTTATCTGGATCTATCCATTTGAATATCCTACACTCGTTTGGGGGCCTTTCATTTAAGAATAATACCAAAAGTGTGCTGAAGAGACACGTGGAGGCTTCCACAGGCCTTCCCATGCTTGGTATTTTCAACAGCTAGTGCAACTTTATCGTGCTATAACCACGTGGAGAGCATGCGCTCATTTGGGGACCCCACTTTTGTTGCATCTTTGAAGTTACACTGATGAGGCACGTGGAGGCTTCCGCAAGCTCTTCCCATGCTTAGAATTTTCAACAGTTGGTTCTGCCTTTCTTGGGCTCTGACCATGTGGAGAGCCTGTGCTCACTTGGGGACTTTGATTTTGAGCACCCTACCAAAAGTGCACCGAAGAGACACATGGAGGCTTCTGCTGATGGTTGGACTTAGCTCCACATGGAAACCCTATGGGCTTCTAAGACTTTACCCATCCTTTCCCTCTTGAAGTTGCGGTGGTTGGACACTTGGCATCGTTTGCGAGCCTACTATGTGCTAAGATCCATGTGATGGTCAAGTGCATCCGTAGGGTCTCCACTTTGTTACACCTTTTGAAAGTTTTTTGAGCTAACATGTGGCAGCTTCTGTGGCTCTGTTTCTTTGCTTCGAGTCAACTCGCTTTGGGCTCAATTTTGACATACCAAGTTAGCTTTTCTTCAACATTTCTTATGGCGTCTTTCAACCGTTGGCATTTTTTTGGTTTCTTTGTGCCTCTCTATCTCGTGTTTTCTCCATGTGTATGTATTTCATGTTTGTAGGTGTAAGATGTCATGCTTGATGGAGTTTCGATGGAGGATTTGGATTTGGGTCTGTGTCACTTTTGTCTAATCTCCCTCATTCCCCCTTTCCCTATTTCATTCTCCCTCAGCAAAGTATCTCGCCACTTCCTTTTCTGGTGTATCACCGCTTAGAGTAGAATATGTTACCCTCTCTCTCTATCTCCTTAGAATGGTTATATTAGGATTAGGTTATCTCTACCTCCACTCGAGTAGCTTGTGGCAGGTAGATTAGGAAGCAGGAACCAACCTTCTCTGGAGGTCCATCTCAAGTTTTGCAAGTCCCATAGCTTGAGATATGGTCCAATGTTGTGCAATCACACCGAATGCCCCATCTCATATCCCAGGCCATTTGAGGGTGCTGTGATTTTGCACTAATAGGAACCATTTGAGAACCATTTGATCAAATGTATCTATTAATCTATAATGTGATGTCTCATAGATGAAATTGAGTTAGTGATGTGGATCCAACTACATGAGGTTGAAATACATCTAAAACAAACACAAATAGTTTACAAATAAAAAGCACAAGCTTCAAAATAGATTTCTTCTCATTTTGGAATCCACACTAATCTTTTACATCATTACAATCTTCGTTTTATCCCACATCTTCTCTGAAACCCTAAAATGCCAAAAAAAACCTTAAAATGCCAAAAACCCTAAAATGTTTAAAATTACCTCCTAGCAAAACACCTCAGATGGGCCCCAAAAATTGCATGCCGAATATATCTTCATAAATTAAGCCTCATGTAAAATTTTAATTTATTCTAAAAAGCATAACAAAAGTTACTAAAACTCTAAGACCTAGTCAAAAGCCAAAAAAATGTTTGGAGCCAATTTTAGACCACTAGACGAAGGAATCTGGCCTTAAAAATATGTCAAAAAATGTGCTTCACCACATGCCCTTGAATGAGATTTTCATCACCTTACACTAAATTCGTAGCCACTACCTTTCTTAACACCCTAGACAGGATTGTCTGATGATCCAACGAATAGATCAAAAGTTATGGACAATTCTTCAAGTTAAAATCCCACATCAGTCTCTCCTGGTTGCAAAAAAATATTCAGCTATTCATGTGAATTTAGCTTGACAAAATTAAATAGAATTCTTGCATTGTCAATATTAAATTCAGGTCCCAATTAGGAATCCCAGTATTTTCATCATGTGGAAAAGTTTCCCAATCCACCAAATATCAAAATGTAGAATCCAAAAATGTGAAAGTAGTGACTGTCCAATAGTCTAAGACACAAATTGCCCTTTCCTTTTTTGTTCATACAGTAACTGATGCTCCCAATATTATTTCTTCCAATAGTACTATAAATGGTTTTTAGTAATGACCTAAAAAATGGAATCCAATAAGTCAGCAAAAAAGGAATCCATTATGCACATAGAAAATTGATAAAGTTCCAGCTCAACATTTGTAAGCATTATCACTCATTTTCTTCAGAATCCTACAAAACATGAATATGTCTTAGACTTTACTGAAATAATCATTTAATGGTCATGAGGATTAGAGAGTGAAGGATAGTAAATGTGACCATCATAATATTTCCCAAAGAAAATAAATTTACTCTCCTATTGGCTAAAATCTGAAATGGGATATGCCAGATTGTGAATAGAGTAACTTAGGGCTAGGAGAAGAAATCAGATATGTCATATGTATTAATTGTCATTTTGTAAATATTGTTAATAAGAGATCAAAATGATACATTTTTTGATTAGTGTAAATGTACCAAGAATACAAGACCCGTGTGGGATTCATACCATATATAATTTAGAATGGAGAGCTCCTTGTTGACCTAGGTGTAATACCCATCTTATTAAAACCACTTTTGACCAATATTGGACATCCTAGGTTTAGTTAGAAGAATCTAAGCAATAATTTTTTATTTTTTTTAATTGTTGTGATTCCCATTTAAAAAGTGTTCACAAGAAATTTCCTGGTGCATTTCAATAATTATTAAAATAATCCTTACAAAACAATAAGAGGGAGAAATTATCCCTCAGCATACCATAGATTATCCATCTTCCGGTGGGTGTGGTGGAAGAAATTTCCCCCACGCGTAGAAGAGATGGCAAGTGAAACAAACTACAGAAGAATTTTTTTCTCTCATTTTGCGACATAAGATAGGTAAAGAAGAGATTTTTTCTCCCTGAGCATTAAAAGACGGGTACCAAAAGACTCATTTTCTCATTAGTGTCCAAGATGTACCAAAGTGACCCATTATTACTCATTAGTGTGCAATATAGGTGTGTAAGAGAGCTCATTTTCTCCAACTGGGCACGTAATATACTGGTAAGTACAAGCATGCTTTTTGCATTTTTAGAATATTTTTGAGTAGGCTTTTCTTCATATTCTGTAAATTAAATTCCAGATAGTTTTTAAATTTTGATAGGAGTAACTAGGTTTTTGGAAAATGAGGACTTTACCTCAAAAAATCTCTTGTTATCTATCTTTGCACACCAACCTTAAGAATTTAATTTGGATACATTTTTAAGGGTCAATTTTGAGAAAATGCATTCTATAAGCTTAATAAATGGGTTAACTGGTAATTTTTTCAACTTATAAATATTTGTTCTAATTGTGGACCTCCCTCCTTTTTCAACATGCCAAACAAACATGGAGATTACTCTTAGAGGGATTTAGGGATGGTTTCAAGGTTATAATTTTGTTGATTGAAATTGATTCAAAATTTCATAATTTGAAAGCAAAAATGATTGTGAAAAGTTTTGAGCCCTTATTTGAAAGGTTCTATGAATAATTACTTAATTTTTTTAGTTTTTTTTGCTAGGTCATTTTAATCATACTAATTTCAACTTCGTATCATGTTTCATTTTCTTTATTGGATTGTTGAAGGGGTCATTGGTTGACCACAATTTCCATTAACGAAATTTGCATAAGTGTTAACCCTTGATCATAAAATCGCAAGTAGTTAGGATTTAAAAAATGAGAGGGTGATAATCTATTCATTTTTCCATCTATAGGGAAAAGTTTTGAATTCATTCCAACAATAGTCTCTAACATATTTACCTAGTTGAGTTTCAACTCAAATGTAGAAATGTCAAATTCCAAATTACTATATTTTGATTTTCAAATCATACATTTTTCTAAAGAACAAAGTCACAATGTTACATTTCTATCATACCGTATTCACTTTTTCATGCTGTTCCAACATAAGATTTCAAATTACATTCAACTAATCAGATTTTAATGCCTAATAATTCCATTTGAGAAAAGTAATACAATGATTTCATTGACTAAAAGAGATAGCTTTATAACTTATTTATTTCAGTCCTCAAATTGGCAATTTTTAGAATATTACGTTTCTTTCACATCCTTGGAAGAGCAGAAAAAAGAGTATACCCATTTCACATTCAAAAGTAACTAATTTCATGATTCCATACATAGTAACATCTTTCCAACAGGAAATAATTACATTGTCATCCAATTCAAAGTAGGGAAAAGGTTCACAACAAGAAATCAGTTATTCAAGAGGACTGTCAAACAACTATCTTTTCCTTTTCCTCCAGAACAAATAAACATGCAATATTTATCATTCTCCAATTTAAAATCACAACAAAAGCAGGGGAAAGGAAATGCTCTCCACCCAACCAAGACATCTAATGAAAATGAGAAGTCATCCTTCTTCATTAGCCATGAGCCCCAACCACATTGCAATAAGAAGATGTTGAATCAACTCCATGGCAACAACATGGCTTCCACAACATACAAGAAATCTTTAACATGAATTAAGTTTGACATACTTAAAACATTGGATTATTTAAAAAATAAATAGTAGTTTTAGCAACCATTAAAGACAAAATCCAACAAAACTTGGGCTTCTTCAAGCAAGCCAAAGGAGCAAGTTCTACTATTGGGGATGCTGCTTATGCCTCCATCAAAGGGGAAATGGGTATCAGAACACCTTTGGATACTTACAAACCTTTTCCAAAATATAGTCATTGGTCAAATCCATGAGGAACATACCCTTATGCTCCCCATGCATGTCCCCTTTATTCCTTACACATTGTCCTTATGCCTCCCATGTGGTTAACCTCTTATGGCACCCCCATAGTGAGAAAGGAAATGTAAGCTTATTTCTTTTTGCAAGGTGGAACCCAAATCCCAACTCCCTCCAGTACTTATACCACCCCAAAACACTTATGCCTCCTGTCAAAATATACCCCATAGTCTTCTCCTACACCATTCCTAGGCCATCTACCCAAACAGCCCACATACATGCCATAAGCATTCACAACATTAACATTTGCATGTTTCATAAATAAAAGATAGAGCATTTCAAGAGCCAAGCTCTTACCTCTCCATAATGGAGTTTGTTCATTGTTCCAAACACAAGCTTTCTAATGCAACAATAGCCCAAGATCAACAATCCACAAGCATGTAAAAATCTCTGCAAACTTTCTCCAAAAGCAAGAGCTCTCAAACAACAAAATAATTCACCCAAAATGAAGTATCCAAAGGTGAATTTTTCCACCCAAAAACAATGTAAGGAATTCAAATTTATAGAAGAGTGAAGAGAAGAGGATGAGGTGGATCCATGTAGGATGCCACATCACACATCCTCAACCCCAAGAGTTTCAAAAGTCAACTTCATTCTCCAATGCATACTAAATAGGTGGGTGAATAATATGACAATTTTACTTACACACTCTAAATCAAACCCACACCCCATAAGGACTGAAATGCCAAAAAACATGAAGAAAGTGCAATTAAAACATACAACTTGACTTACAAAAATGCATAATGATTGAGTCTAAATTTAACTCTCCAACCATAGGTAAGGTTGGAATATACATTTAAGAGGTATGAGACAAGTTTAACTTGTCCCACAAACCTCCAAGGAAAAATTTAGATTTAAAAGAAGATGAAGTGTTTCCTACTCCAAAATCAACTCACATGTCCCTTACACATTACTTACACATTTCTTATAACAATTTAATTCAAGGCCAACAACTCTATTAATTACTTTTTTATGACATATTTTAATTAATTAACTTCACAACATGATTACTCATAAATATTAACACACCATTTAATAAATAATGAAATGGGTTAATGCACCACAAAATAAATACATGAAAAAATTAACAAAGCAACAAAACAAAAGAAAAAAACATGTCCTTCGGTCACATTTAAAGGTGATCCTTCCATGGGAATCCCTAACACAATCAAAGCACACAAACAAATATAGTTTCCATGGTGACCTTGTTGCATTCATCTAGAATTCCAATGTGGTTGGTCTCATTATCCCTCCGATGTTTGTTGTGATATTTTAACCTATCCAAAACACAAATACCTCCTTCGTCCTCATGGCCATATCAGAACGTCCAAATGAATATAACTATAATTCCAAAATCATCAATATATATATATGAATCACAACAACATACAAACAATATCACTTACAATTTCAGGTCAAGCTCGATATGATTACATCCATCAGGTCTTCAATTTCAATATAACCTGGTCAATCAACATATATCATCAAGCATCATATAAGAATCATTAGCAATCTTGCTTAACGTTTTGATACAATTATATTGCCCATTTTCATGATTAGTATAAAAAGGTGTAGGCACTCTCTATTTACCTCATTGAGCTTGTGGTAAATATCACCAATTCTCTCCATATCAACATGAGTTCGAACAACATCTATAACTACTCAACCCATTATGCTCAAAACAGTATATACAACTGAATTGATCATTCTTGGAATATATCTAAAATTGTAAAAATAAATCTAATACTCATCACAGCATTCCATATAAGAATCATTCTTGCAAGTCAACAATAATCTCATGTCTCTACAGGGAATGTAATCTAACATCATACTAAAGTTTCAAAACTATAGATAATTAGGCCAATATTATTTTTCCATAATATCAATTGTCCTCAACCAAACTTGTCATGACTATCAATATAATAAAATTAACCAACAAGGTGCACCTCTTTTATCAAAGGGAAGTGGTCACTACAACATCACCCTGTTTATCGAGAACGTGTTACATGTTATAAAAAAACTGAGCTGAAAAAAGTATATTCTTTAATAAACATTCTAAGTCCCATTGTTTTTCCAGGGAGCTTTTATCCAATAAAGAGCACAAATTCCTTATACAAGTAACAATGTACGATAGATAAAATTCCCAAGAATTTGTTCCTAAACTATCAATTCAATATAGAATTTTCTTCCCATTAGTTCTGGTGGTGACATATGCACTATTGAACTAAAAGACTTCAGTAGTTGTGTCCCCAATTTTTAACACCATAGAGTTTCCAAAAGTGAATCAAAAAATTTCATGTCCCACTCATGATCACTTGAATGGGTGATATTCTGAAAATTGAAACTTCCATGCAATCTAACCAACTCGTTTAGGCCATTGAAAAATAACCTTTAAATATTCACTCCAACCTCTAAGGATGAACCCCAAAAAAATAACACTCTTATGAAGAAACTAACTTCATCATACAGTCTATTTTTACGTAACAATTCTAAACTGAAATGTAACAAGTATTCTTCCACTGTCTTATGATATAAGAATAATCATCAAAATACACCAAAAAATATTACCATTATATCGAAGTATTTATCATCCTCATGAATGCACATAAGCATCCACTCGTACAATCCATATTTTGTTTTCAAATTTGTTTTCCATTCCTCCTTCATAGAAAGTACCATACTTTATAAATCTTTCAAAATATTGGGCTCCCACTAACACATCCATCATATCATCCAAGGAACTGATACTTAATTGTGATTTTAATGGCCCTACTATATAATTCTCCAGTCTCCATCTTTTTTTCAATAGTGCTGGAGTTTCACATGGAATCATGCTTTTTCTCCTTACTAACCCTTTATGTTTAGGTCTATCACTTACTTGTTCAACTCCTCACTCTATCAAATTCATCTGATAGGGCTACAAAGGGCTGATCCTGGGATATTATGGTGTTGTATATCCCTCATTGGAGGTAACCCATATGGTATCTCATCTTATATGACATCTTTGTATTCTTTTAGTACCTCCCTTACAACAACGGGTATATTAAAGTCCTCTATTTCCACATTCTTTGACATCTATGCATAACACTAGCCAAATTCTGTCCATTTCTGTAACAAAATAATTTTTAGCCAACAAGCCCTCACTCTTCTCTTCTTCCTGTGAAGGGTACAAAAGACCACCTTTACACCATCCTTCGAAAACGTATGTCTATTTTTCCCTCCATCATGTGTAACCTTTATATCGTATTTCTAAGGCCTCCCCAGTAACTATATGTCATGCATCCATTAGGATAACATCACACCACACCTCATATTTGTAGGTATTCCTAATCAAAAAACTTTATAAGGAACCTTTAATCTATGAGTACCTCATTCCCTTTCTTGAACCAGTATATACGATAGGGATATGAATGCTTCTCACATTTCACATTAATTTTATCAACCATCACATTTGACAGCATATTTTCACAACTACCACCATCAATAATAATTTTACATACCATTCCTCTTGAGGTGCATCTTGTTTAAAAGATATTTGTCCGCAGCAAAGAATCATCACCAACACCATCCTGTGTTTTCTCCTTCTTTGAGACAATCATTGTCCTCCTTATCAGGAGTGTTTCACCCAAGTCTGTAGGAAGCTCAATTTCTTCTTCCTCTTCAACTTCAACCAGATTTACTCATGGTTGTTCTCTTTTCCATGTGTCCTATGTAGGATAATGTGGACACTTAAAATTTGTTTTCCCCTCTTCACGACATTAGTAACGTTTATTTTTATACTGAATGGAGTCTTCCAGCTCTATCCTGGAGATTATAACCTCTTCCCCTATGAAATCCCCTTGTTCTTTGATAATGATAGACCATTAGCTTTGAGACCAATAATCTTCATGCCGTTGCTACACTAGAGGATTCACCTTAATATAAAAAAAAAGTCTTCAGTAAATTCTCAAATTTAATCTTGAGGATAGCCCTCTGGGTTCACACCTGTGGGAAATTTATGTGGGTGTTAAAGAGCTTAATTCCCCTACTATAAACCACGATTAAATAAGCATCTTCTAGGTTAAAACCATTAAAATGGAACAAAAAAAAATCATGGACATCCTGATAATTAAATACATGTGTATATGACCTATATCACCCTATCTATGACCATTTAGACTCTGAGTGAAGCAAAACACTAATTCAAAACTTAAAAAACTGAAATGGTAGCATTGTTCAATCCTGAGTTACATTTGTCTTAGATTTTGAACACCATCAAAATAGTTTCTGAGTATAGGAGTGTAGTGTGAAGAAACTGTGTAGTGCCCCATGTCGTGATGTGTGTGTCCGTGTGTGTGTGTGTGTGTGACCATGTGTGCCAAGATGTGTGAACATGCATGTGTGTGTGTCAGTGTGATGCGTGCGTGCGTGCGTGCGTGCGTGCTCGCATTGAAAGGTAAGTAGAAAATGATCCAAGAAAATATCATTTTCAAAAAACTCTTCGCCGTGTCTACTTGTTTAAAAAGCATGTCGATGTACTATTCTGTGGACGATTTCCTTTAACGAATTTTACGAATGTCCCACTTTTATAGGAAAATCGTGTTCATCAGATTGTCATAGTTTTTCTTACCGTATGTTTTTACCTTTGGGACCATAGACTACATGGTTGAATACTATGCTAGTGACATGTGACATGACATTTCATCCCAAAATAGAATTAATATAAGATTCTAAGGAAAATAAGGATACATAATGATATTATTAAGTTACCTTCAAATCGAGATCACACCGTGTGGAAAAATATTATTATCGATTATAGATAATTTTCGTAAGTAAGTGAGGGTAGTAAGATTAGATTATTCCTAAGTCATTTTGTTCTATGAGTCTGAGTTGCTCCCAAAAGCCGAACTTCATTCTTCTCGGAAGAAGGATTTAACTCATCTATGCCTCCCATAAGGTAATTACAGAACACATACATCCGTATTTGACTTTGAACATCAAATAATAATTTTAAACAATATCGCTTATGGTTCTTCATATTGCCTGCTTACGTGCTTGTTTTAAATGTTTATAGTAATGAAGAATCTGGTAATCATTGCTCCCTCTAGCTTTCCTTATTGTTGCATGTGATTTAAAATCCTTTGGTAAAAATAGGATCTTTTCTAAGAATTACACACAAAATGATTCAAATCATATGCTATCTTGAGTTTGACTAATAAATTGCTAGTGGCTGCTAAAAAAATTTATTGAGAGGGGGTATACTTATATATTATGCCCAGGATTTATTCTACAATAGATAACATGATTACTACCTTTGGACCACTAATTACTACAAGAAACTAGGGTTTTTGAAACAATGGCCTTCACCACATACATTTATGTGGTGCTAAGCATAATCCTTTGTATCCCCTTACAAAAGATATGGCTTGTGCTCTTTTATATTTGTTGTTCGCATTCAATTTGGCGTGGTACGCTGGTTTCTAGTTCCTCAGCATTAATTAATTAATTGTCATCGATAGCCCATAAATGTTACTTAACCCATATAACTACACCCACATTGGCCACCTATTTATATATTATCCACAAATTTTATGGTTGTAACATTATTGCAACTTTTATTCATTGGGGGTAGTATGCCAAGTTTAAGTTGCTAGCAAAAATGGGTGATTTTTTAGAGGAGATTACAAATTTGAGAAAACCATTAATGCCCAGCCATTGAATCCTTTGTAGGTG
The DNA here is from genome assembly GCA_019776745.2 of Taxus chinensis. Classification (NCBI taxonomy): domain Eukaryota; kingdom Viridiplantae; phylum Streptophyta; class Pinopsida; order Cupressales; family Taxaceae; genus Taxus; species Taxus chinensis. Next base: position 272,478,954 of record CM034155.1, read on the forward strand.
TCTCATGCAATGGTTAAATTTATGCCAATTTAAACGTGGCTGCAGTGTGGAAGCTGCAATCATGAATTTTCAGCCTAAACCTTCTTGCACTATTATGATACTTTTTTTAGATAATTCCATAAAAATCAATTATCTAAATTATCTAATTATAAACACAAAGAAATGGTTTACTATTGTAAATGTTCATTTCAAAACCCTTTAGTATATTTCTTGTCCCTATAGATTATATCCTATCTTCTAAATCAAACTAATATTTGAGTTACTGTATTGCAAAAGGTGGATCTCACTTTTGTCCTCATTATTAATGCCGATTACAGGCGTTGCAGTAGTGATATATGGCTGGACCTTATCATTCTGGCACCTTCCCATAGGGCGACCTACGTTTTGAGCAGCCAACAGCTTCCTTCTATCTTGCACTCGTACAACCCTTGTTGCGACGTTTCCTAGTGCACTTGTACGTGGGTGGTACTAGTATAGTGATACGGGTAGGGATGCCCAATACTTGGTGTGGTCGAATGGTTTCGATACTCTTTTTCGTTTGAATGAATCTCTAGATTCAAGACAGATAAATTTTGTACACAAAACACCCTTTTAATTTAGCGTGGTGCCCTGCTCTCCCAGCTTTAACGAGGCCTCCAGATCAGGCATGGTCACTGACGGTGCCTCTTATCTATTGTGTAGTGCCGAATGAATTTAAGTGCACGATTTTATTAAATTGATAAAAGATCAGGTAATTCTCGCGATGGGGCACACTTATGACAGGACTTATATTTCCGAGTGGCTGGACTCAGCAAACTAGTACATGCTAAGAACAGTGCCCAGACTTACTGCTTGGAGGGTATCCCAGTCCCATCCCTCACTTCGCACTGCGCATTTGCCTTTTTTGCATAATGAAATCACCCCTGACGAATAATAGGACTGATTCCCTTCAAGTTAAACCCTGAAAAAGAAGCAAGAAAACCGAGTAAAGATCATCTATCTTAACCTAGTGATTTCAGGCGTCCATAGAAGCCATCATAATGACGGAAGCTTTTCTGATTGTGAAGTTAGCAAGGGGGTTGCCAGACATACAAAGATAGGCGGCGTTTGAGCTTAGATTGTTTGCGGGGTGGGTGAAGGAACCGATTATGCCATTTTTTATGCAAGGCAATCATCTGTGTGATATGTTCGCGATACGCTGCTAATCTCCCTGAACCGCGAGTTGTCTGAGAGCTATATTTATCTGATCTTACACCATGTAACCTATAAGACCAATTAAATCCCATATTCAACCAAATCCACATTTCTCTCTACATCAGAACCTTGCTTTGACTCCGGTAAAGAAATGTAAGAATAGTCTTTTTCTTTTGGGAACCTAAGGTTACTGGATTGACCGTGTACTCAGTTTTAGAGCTCCTGAAGCTAGAGAAGGAGATCTAATCTGCTATAGTGGCTTCACTCCCGTCTTTAGATACTACTCGAGCGTACGAAGGATCCTGATGGCGGACATTATTAAAACGCTCACTCATTATCTTGGTCGAGGAAAAAAATTCTTGAGGAGTCATACTTTCGAATCAATCTATCTTTGGAAAATCTTATGTGCATACCAGTGATCCCTCTAAGAATACCTTTATGACTTCAATAGATGGGTTGTGCTTGATTTGTTTGATGGTAATCAGAAATGTGTGGAAGAGGACTCTCCACATTACCCTTTCCAGAATTGTTTTCTAAGTTATTTTATGACGTTTGGTGTTACATTATGAGGTGTGACTTGAAGAAGCTGATTGGATCCATAGCGAGGTGTAAATGTCATTGGTGTGCCTAGTGTACTAGAAAATGGTATAAATAAATAAAAAATACTTAATGGCATTGGGGAATTGCTCTTTGCTTTATGATCTTCAAATCAAATTTCCGAATAGGTTTTACAAATTTTGTTAAGATTTATGACTTTTAGCATGACATTATTTCAAGCCACTTTGTTTGAAGAGTGGTTATGGGCCCTCTATATTGAATGTCGAGCAATAATTGGGTCAGATGTTCCTTTACGATGCAGGTGAAAAAATGACCTTAGTTAAAACTGTTAACTGAGAAAATTGGTTTTTTCTTCTTTTGGGCTTGCGAACCGGTATTGTCATGAAACCTCCCTCCTGGCAAGGATCATATAACCTTATTGTGTGTCCAGTTTTTATAAACATTTTCAAGTGACTAGAATGTTTGTGATCTTTTATTAAGATTTTCATCTTGACATGGATGGATTTGAGTATATAGATTTTTGTTCACGCAATCTACTAGGATATACATGGTAGAACATCTCTTTATTCTCGTGTACCTTTTGGATGGGGCCCATCTCGTGTACATATAGGTCTTGAATTCTATTTTTTTTGAGTTATCGTCTTTACTAGAATGTTTGACTTCCTCCTTGTAGGCAGGTGAAAATCTTTTATCTCATCTAGATAATTTTGATTACTAGTTTGTGCTTTGATCCATTCTTGTTTTAGTACATTCCTTTCATGGCATTGTTAAATGTTAGTTAGTGTTGCAATGGGTAGTCTTAACATGCTCAGTTCTCGCAAACTGACTCAAGTTAATACTTGTACAGATTGCTTTTGCGAGTAGAAAAGGGAAAGATATGTAAAGTTTTTATCGGTTTGAATTATGAAGTTCCTTGTACGAATGTATAAAGTGTTGTAATTCTTGTAATGGTACTTGTAATGGAGTTGGAAGGCCCCTTGCCTTGGATTGTTCGGTAATTGTGAATCAAGGTTGTCTTGTTCTTTTGTAGTTAAACTTGTAATTATCTGTGTGAGAAATAATAGTTAATCTTTACATTATTACGAGTATTCTTGTGGTAATATTATTTATCAGTCCTAAAAATGTCATAGCATGGCTTGACCAACTTGTTACCTTCTTGTTCTCAGCCAAAGTTCTATCGATTCATTGGTGCCTTTGTTATATGTGCCATGATGAATAGAAATTTTATACCCATGTTTAGTTCTCTGGTTAAGGAATGATAGTTTCTTCTTTCGAGTCTTAAACCTTTCATGTTTTGATAACCGTCCATGGTATTGGAAACCAATGCTAATCTATGTATATTTAGTGAGTGACAATCCTTTTTCTGAAGTTCAAAAAAAATAAATGAATTCATAGATGAATCAAGAAATAAAATAACAATAAAATTGGGTTTCTTGTTGATAAATTTTAGGATCCTAAATTGGAAGAAATGAATTTTCTACCCAGTGCAAAATAATCTACTCTTGTTAACCTTTAATTGCAGATTAAAATTTATCCTCTTTATCATGAAACGTTATTTATTTCAAAGAAAAAAATATGTTCCTTGTTGGCCCTTGGGGATATAATCGGATCCTAGTTTATTAGGGGAGTTTGATTAAGAACACTTAAGGTTTGTGCTCTTCCTTGGGGACCCCATGTGTTTTCTTGTCAAACTTAATCAAGAGATGGCTAAATGAAGCTTCTACCTAAATTCAGTTGAACTCTTAAGTCTCATTAATAGACTGGTCAATAACTAAATATATCATAATGAAATAAATCGACCTTCTCTCTCTAACCGTTTCCATAATACTTGTACCCCCCTGTTTCTTAAGTAATGATAAGATTTTGATCCTTGCTCAAAGGGGATTGTCGTTTCAAACCCAATCGGTACCTCTATCAATTGGAGCTCACACTCGTCTCCTTTTTGCAATGGAGGTTGAAACAAGGATACTATAGCTTGTGGTTGTTTAGTTATCCTTGTGGAATTCGATTCACCCCACCCCTTGTAGCGTTAGTCTGCTAACTAATTAAACAAATAATTGTTAAAGTAAGATGATCCGCTTTCGGAATTTTTATCTAAGCCTATGTCTCTTTTTTAAAGGAAAGGAGTCTAACTGTTTAAGAAGGATCATACGGTTCATAACCTGAATCTCCTAGAACGTAAATTAAAAATTGAAGGGCGTGTTTCAGTAAAAAGAATAACCCTAAGAATATTTTCTCAGTGGGAAGTCCTGAACTATAACTATGTATTGTGGTTGGTCTTTTATGTTTTACCTTGTTGGAGAGGAAAGTGAGCTGTCCTTGATGGGTGTGGAGTGTCTCTTGGTTATCCTTGAGGTCATTGCTATATCAAGTTGTTCAATGAGTTAGTTGTAGCCATTGTGACCACCTGTTGTGTCGTTTTATACTTCGAACAAGTCAAAAAATAATTATGCTACTATTTTGCTATGTTGTCTTGTGTGTTTGAATAAGTGAGCGTTACAAAAATTTTCTTTCATCTTCTTTACCATTTTATCATGGTTTTAGATCTTTCCCTGTCCATTCCTTTGTATTTCATTTTAGAGGTGATCCCACTAGATAAATGCATGTTCGACCAACTTAGTGCATGCAAACTTAACCTTCTTCTCATCTGAAATGGTTTTCCACTCAAATTATTTTTCTATACAATTCAACCATTCAATTAACTCCTCTTGTCGTAACCCTCCACAATAATCAAGAGCATTAATCTTTATTTTTTCATTCTTTCCCTCTAAAGCTTGAATCAATCTCTAATTAATGGAGCTTATGCTATTTAAAACTAATATGTGTCAATGGTCATTGGTGAGTCTCGACTCTCGGGCTACGCAAAATAATAAGGAGACAAAAAGGATGACGGGACCATTGGGAAAAGACAAATTTGTCCAAAATTTTAATTTAGAGCAGTAAACAGCAAATAAACTAGCACAATGCACACTATTTAACCATGCTCATCAACAATATTGGTCAATGCATCGACTCATCCCTGAAATAAATGACGCCCTCATCCGATTGAACGCTGCACACAATACATTGAAGCTTGAATGCTAAACACAAATTATAATAGGTGGTTCAGGTTGCACGCTGCGGTGAAAAAAACTTAAAAGCAATGTAGACTTAGTATGTAACCGTGGAATCTGGATCATATTCATGGAATGATGGATGGATTATTTGGATAGTTACTAAGTTAGTAATTAATAATCTGCAGTTTCTAATTCTATGTCATAGTTTCTATTTCATACTCATGAAAAAGATAACAACTGCAAGATTCTTTCTTTCTAAATATTTCTTAATTTTTATTTTTATTTATATTAGATTTTTGATGAATTTCAAAAAATATATAATATAATAAGTAATTTACTCTCTCTCTCTCTCTCTCTCTATATATATATATATATATATTGACTGTTAAATTTGTAATGTACATGTCATTTTGACATTTAAATTATAATTTTCCTTGTCAAGCATGACGGTCATATTTTAAAAGTGACTATATTTTGACATCTAAAATGACTAAAAACATCTAAACGCCTTGCAAAATCCAAGCTTGCATCATACATTTGTACTATATTTTAAATATTTCTATTATCCACACATTTTTCATAATACATTATTCATTACTCAGTTATCTACATATATCGTCACATTATACATGGCGCATTTTCACATCATAAATTTTATATATACTATACTAGTCTTCATTACAAATGAGTCTAGTTTTATATTTCATCCCTACATTCTACATTATATTGGTCCTTTCCCTACACACTACATGCATTATTAGGATATTCATGCATAACCTATACATATTCATATCATACACTATACGTTTGCACATACATTATACATACTATGATAGGTTACATTACGTATGGTTCTATGTTTTCATTTTCTCATTACATATTCCATTTATATGTACACCTACTATTGCACTTTACAAGTTTTACATAATATACATTTTACACACCGTACACATGATACGTTTTATTTCCTACACCACGAATTTACAAATCTTACTCATCATATGGTCACGTAGTATCACTATACATGCTACATTATTTTATATGCACTCCACTCATCACCCTATGACACAATTTAGTTCCTCGGTCCATACTCGACTGCCGAGGGTGTACAAATAAAATGGACCTTATAGTCACAATGTGACATTTCATGATGTGAAATTCCTAGGATAGTGAAATAAGATTTAGGCTAAATCATCACGTGCCTTTATCATTTCCTCTAGTAGTGACATATGCTCTAGGATAAATCATCACCCACCTCCATCATTTCCTCTAGTAGTGGTATACATTTTAGTCTAGATATCCACTTCCACTATATCCTCTTGTAGTGGTATACACCTTAGGGAACATCACCACTCATCTATTCATCATATAGTTACATACGGTTTAGCCTAAATCATCACCCATTTTTAATTCATTCATTATATAGTGATATATGCTTAATACTAAATCATCACTCATCCTTTCATCTTATAGTGATATACGCTTAGGGATAAATCATCACTTATTTCTATCATCATGTTGTGATATACGCTTAGGGATAAGTCATCATTCAACTATTCAACAAGTTGTGATATATTCTTCGGTAATTTGGTTCATGCACATCTCTTCACATGTCACATCTCATCACCATTACATTTACAAATTCATCGTAGTGTGCTAGACAACCTAAAACACTAATTGACCATTTTCCAATGACGCACTCTCATTTACGGTTCATTCTTTAATTCTGGGGGGGAAACAAAATGAATCTCATTTCATACACTTCCATACACTGGAGGGGCATATTGTTCCTACCATTCTATCAATCCACATCATACTACATTGTCTTAGGGACATGTATTTTTAATTTCTAGTGCTAAGCATGATCAATTTACTACATATGTTAGATTGATCTCTTATATTTCATTATTTATATCATCCACACATGCCTTTGTTTAGTTTGATTGCATATATAGGACTCTTACACATGGAATGGATGCTCACCATCTACCTTTCCTAAACTGGTCATTGGGAGCAACGGAATTCATCTCATACATGTGCTATTGTTTCATTTTTTACTTAGTTTATTACATTGATTGATCATACACGATTTGCCATATCGGTTATGGCTCTATCATGCTAATGGGTGTTCCATGTGTAAAACCTGTTTTTCATGATTACATGTTTCCATGACTACTTGTGTGTTTGTTTGAAATTTTGTTCTATGTTTTCCATTGTATGAGTTATTCTCCCTATGCTTGTGTGCACACTTGTTTGTTGTTTGTGGCCATGAGATCATTGAGTGTCTTACACCATCGAGAGTGATGTCTTATGTTTGTAACCTATTTTTTTCTGCTTACTTTTTTTGTTTGTTTACATTACTGTGTTTGGTAGTTTCTAAATTGTCTACGTATTTTACACTTATGTTATTTCATGCATGTGTTTTTGTACTAACACTTATATTTTTCTAGTCATCCTTTTTTGTGTGTGCCTTGGTTTCTACCAAGTGCATGTCCTTTCCCCTGCAGGGAAAAGTTACAAAGTTCAGATTGGGGTAGGTCTTCTTTTTGGGCTGCATTCTCCTATCATCGACATCACATGCACCCCTAAAGAGGGGGGGAATCATTTGACATTTTACATACTAACACAATGTATTTACACCTATTTAGTATAGTACACTTTATGCCCTTGGAATTGTGGGTTTACATAAAACAAGTGGGTTCAAACCAGTCAACGAACCCCATACACAACCGATTTTACAGGACATGGTGTCCTTAGAATTTCAAGTAAGAAGTTACAGGGTTGGAGGTTACAATGGATCTACCTCTTTACAGTACTTCAACTAGTGTCATCGGATCGTGTAAAAACCAAGAAAATATAGGATTCTCTTCACATACACATTTCAACAGAAGCGGTCAAAGGTTGAAGGGCACAAAGAATTTCATCCCTACACTTCTTTAACCAGGGTGGTGTGAGATCACCTGAAAAACTCACATAAGTACAGGATATCCTTCTACATCCTTTCTCTTGACACAGATTAGGTTCAAATGTTCCATTTACACTTTCCTTTTAGTGTATTTTACATTTTTCATTTTACACATTTCTATAAACATGCATATTTTCCACAAAATTTTTAAATACATACATATTTGACTACTTGATCATTTTCTCCTTACAGGTCCGACCATATGAGAAAAAAGTAGTTAAATTGGGGGTAATAACAACAACGATAATAATAACAACAATGGCGCACACCTTACTAACTATACAGGTACACAACACACTATAACAACTATACACATGTTTCACCCTAGGTTCACTCTAATCACTTTTTCTATGCACATTTTTCATCTATAGTTTCCATGCTCCTCTATCTTTTTATCATTCCATGCATTTTTCTAGTCCTTTGGAGCATTTTCTACTACACTCTACATGGACATCAGGTACGCATGTATATCTAGTTCATGTTACCGAGGTTTCCACTCACCAACATAAAGTGGGGGAAAATATAGTCACAAAATCATGCACTTTAGGCACTATTTAGATTGGTATCATACTACTATTTAGAAGGTTCTTAAGTGAAGAAAGTAATAATTAATCCCCCCTTTTGGCCATCTTATTCTATCTTTTATTTCATCATTCAATCACATTTTTATATACATGCCTAGTTATTTTGGTATTGTCCTAACATTTTAGCCTAAACCGAGTCGCCTTAGGGCGCCCTAGTCCCACCTAGGGCACCCTGATCCTTGTTGTAGTTTCCCACCACTTTTTGGGATCTTTCTAGTAGTCCATGATAAGATTATTTATGGTATTAGAGAAAGAGAAACCTATAAATATAGTTATGAGACCATCATGAGGGTCCTAACATCACGTACTATTATCTCTACATCTAGAGTTGCATCCATTACATCACTTGTATCCACATAGTTCAGTGCATCAAGGTTAGGAGATTTTCATCAACACACACTTCATAGGGGGAGGGAATCTATTTTATTCCATGCACACATTCTATTACATTTTATAAATTTAGTTATTACTTGCTACTTCACAAAGTGTGAATTTCACAAGAGCACGTAGGGAACGACATTGATACACACACTTGAACTACATTTGGTTCCAAAATATAGTGCAGTGCTCAGTTTAGTAAGCCTACAATTTTAGCATTTTTGTTCAGTCTGACCCATTCATTTTCCATATTTATTTATTTAGGGTTTTGATACTTCCTTTTGGTCTTTTGCATGTCATTCATCATCTTGATATATTTAGAGCATTCGACGTAGATTAGTGAGTCTAGTGTAAGAAGAAGTGAAGGTTACATCATATCTTCTGACCCAGAAAGAATAAAATTTTGAGATTTTTCAGAGAGCAAAGCACCTATTCTGCCATAGGAGGGAAACTTGGGGCACCCTAGTACCCTTCTGATAAATCTAGTCTGCTGATATCTTCAAAATCCACTCTTTTCGGGACTTCTTTGCAATCGTTCCAGCTCTTGTATTTTCCTATCAGGCCTACGACACTCTGCAACAACCATCTACAATCAACTGAGTCATTTTATAACCTTTTTCTTACATGTTAGGGTTTCATTTTCATTTAGTGTAATATTTAATCATTTCATATTATTTAAGTGCATTTATTTATAACGTTTTAGTCCTCCTCAATTACATTAACTATTATTACATTATCCCTACTTTAACCAATTTTAGTTAATCATTTTGGTTAACCCTGCTTATTTCATGCTTAGGATCCTTATTCTTTTTCTATCATGGGACACATTTATTTATCTGATTTACTTAAGTGATATGCCTCTTGTCAGGATATTTTCCAAAAATCCCTAGACGTTAAGTCTTATGATGACAATACAACACCACACAAATTAAGTTCTATGCTTCCGTATTTCTTTATTGACCCTAATCTTAATGAGCCTTCATCTAATCAACCACTCTTAAATTTTATTCAAGCCTTACTTAAAGATAAATTTGCAGCGTTACATATGCTATTTCAAGATAAACTTGTAACCATGGAATCCACAATCACATCCCTTAGATCTAACGTTCAACAGCTTAAGGATGTTTCTCAATCACATATTTTTACTCCTTCTACATATTATATGAAATCGATGTCCACTACATTTCATATATCTTAACCTCAATTCATTCCATTTCTAGAGTCTCTAATAGTTAATCCCAATACTAAGCCACATGAAATTCTTACCGAGATTCTTAGTTGTTAATTGATCACACTACCATCTATAGATTACTATCTTCCTTTACACCAAACAAACTATCAAGGTCATCCATATTCTCATTATCATAGCATCAATGGACATAATAAACATGATTGTTACATGCTTTACATCGTAGAGTCAAACATCTTCAACATCAGGGATTTATTTAATTTACTGGAAAAATCTAATGCACGACCAATTTTTAAATACTACACCCACATGGGCTCCTAAGTCTATTCCTCCATCTATTATTCAAGATCCATCTAAGTGAGGATATTTTAGATAACCCTCTTATTCATTACATGTGTGATATTGAAAACCCCTCACGGGTGTATAGTGATTCTTCTCTTAGTAAAAAAACACTCCTCCTATTTCTGATGTTGCTTCTTCTCCATCTAATGAGTATCAAGATAACATCACTCAATTTCTAAGAAACAACCTATAAACATTATCTCACTAACTCCTCCTGCTAATTCATATATTGAATTACAAATGTAACCTAAACAGCCTCCTTTACAACTCAGTGCAACATGGCCTCCTCTAATAACTAAATTCCAACCAATTAAGTCCGTCAAAACAACCAATCCTCCTAGTGCGTATGAACAATTTTCAATTTCACCACAACCAAATAGGTTCTAATATAACCCTTGCTCAACAACGTCCCAATGCATGCAAAATTGGTCTTTGGTAGGTGCCTCTTGTCACTCTACCCTCTTGATGAAACACTCATATTCTTACGGTTCTTATATGACTATTGAGGGATTTTTTTAATAAAGAACCTCATTTTATCTTATGTACCCATATTCCTCACTTACATCACTACCTATACATGCAAAAATCTATAATACTTTAACACTCCTTATGCATCATCAATTAAATGAAACCTATAATGCTACATCACCTTCCTACATTATTTATTGCATAGTACACGTGTTATCATACACTCGGGGGCATAACATTCACACAAATCCCCCCTTACCATATTCACATAGGTGCATCTTTGATCCTTTTATTTTCATACAGGCATAACAATCACACATCCTACATCATCATTACTCGATGACGCATTCTTGTGCTTCAATTCACACTCGACTATTGATAATCCATAGGGATCTAGAAAAACACACCACTTCATCAGTTTCATCAGCACCAAGAAGAAGAAGAAATAAAAGTAAATAAATTGAGGTATACGGAGGTTTTGGAAGGAACAACTACTCTGTGCAGAGTAGTGGTCCTGTGACCGCCAGTCTGCTCAGGGTGGCGGTCCTGTTACTTTTTGACAGAAAAGAAGAATGGAGCATGAATGGCCGCAAATTTGAAGCCCCAAGCCGTGTCTCTTCCCTTCCATGCCCCTTCACATCCTCCAGTACATGGGAGGACATGGGAAGGGCTATAAATGCATGAAATGAGCAAGAGGATAGACATTCGAAGGTGAATCGAGAAGAGAGTAATGAGGGCAATGAGAAAAGATCTTCAGTGTTGGAAATGAATTGTAAAAGCATGGTATAGAAACAGAGCAAGCAAGTAATTGGAGAGAAGGTTTACATTGTTGCTTCTTTTCATACTTATTACAATCCGTAATTGTCTATGTTAGACCAATAAAAGTCGGAAGAAAGAGTAGTTTCCCTTCCCGATTGGTTTTCCTCCTTGGAGGTTTCCAGGATAATTTTTTTGGTGTTTTGAAGTTTTTTAATTTTCCTTCTCTACAATTTCCTTTCTATAGCACTAGAAAATCAGTCACGAAGCTCTAAATCTTTCATTCAAACAGTCATTTTCCAAAGTGAAAATAGCACAACATATTTGTGTGATTCATAGAGGTCCAAAGTAGAAGTTTACGGATCATTTTTGGTATCAGAGAGAAATTCAAAGGTGAATCGAGAAAAGAGTAATGAGAATATTTCAATGAAAGGATTTCAATCATTTTGGTATCAGAGAGAAATTTGGTATCGAGAAGAGCCACGAAAAGGAAGTATGGGAAGAGCATGAAGAGACGCCAATTTTAAGCGAGAAGGTAAAATCTTCACATAGACCTTTTAAAGTTGAAACAAAAGTGGAAATAAATAATTTTGAAGGACAAGTAGATGCATAATTACTGGATAAATGGCTAAAATAAATGGAAGTATATTTTAGTGTGCACAATGTCATTAAGGCACAAAGGATGACCTTTGCACATCTCAAAATGGAAGGTCATGCTCTGGTTTGGTGGGAAACCCATCTAGCTACTTGTGAGAAGAAGAAATGTCCTATTGTCAGTACTTGGAAACGTTTTAAGGAACTAATTAGAGATAAATTCTATCCCATTGGCAATAAGACTGACATGATGATTAAGTGGCAGTACTTTAGACAGAGTAGTGGTCAAAGCGTGCAAGACTACACTACGGAATTTCGGAGACAAGCCATGTTGCTTGATATGAACATGGAGGATGAGGACATCCTGACCAAATATTTGGGAGGAATTCACACTCACCTTCGGAGGAAGGTAATCTCCACGAATCCCAAGGATCTTAATGAAGCTTGTATACAAGCATACTACATTGATGACGAGAAGAAACAATGAGAAATAGAGCCAAAGGAAGACTAGTCAATAGAACAACAAGGAAAAGAACAAGGGAAGACAAGTAACAGAGGTAAATGGAAAGGTAAACATGCCACTACTACTTTGCATGCTTGTAAAGATCATAAGAATTTCTGTAAATTTTTTGACGTAAATGGACATACTGACACCACAGGTTGGAAGTTGCATCCAGAATTGCACCTAAAACACCAAACCAAGGATTCGAAGAAATCCATGGCCACTGTGAAGAAAGAAAGGGAGGTGGAGATTGAGGATGATTCGGATGTAGATGAGAGGTTAGGATGCATGGCCACTAACATGTATGGAGCAGCAGAAGAAGAAGAGATGAGTAATCTTTTTCAAATCAAAATCCAAATCAAGAAGACTAAGGTAAACACTTTAGTAGATTCTGGTTCTCAGTCAAATTTGATTTCTGATGCAGTTGTAGAGCAGCTTGGTCTAGAGACTTATGAGCATCCACATCCATACCCACTAGGATTGGTGAAGAAGGGTGTAGAAATACAGGTTACAAAGAAGTGTAAGTTTCAGTTTGGGATAAATACCCAATACATAGATGTATTAGAGGTTGATATTATTCCACTTGATGCATTTGACATTGTCTTCAGAAGTCCATACTTGTATGTCAGGGATGTTATGTTCACAAGGAGGGAGAACTGATTTAGATGGGTTAAGGATGGAGTCAGTTTCAAAATCCAGGCACACCAAAGCAAATCACAGAAGGCTGGGCTAATTGCCAACCAAGCACCAAGACTTATTCAGGAAAACCATCATTTTTGTTTACTTTCATTAGAAGAAAATAAAAATGGATGTAAGAGCACAAATACTTTTAACCAAAGCATGAAGAATTTGGATAGCACTTGTCATTTTTTACAAAAGGATCCACCACAGGAACTACTCATTCAAGGAGAAACAAAAACTTCTTCCTTGCGGTCACCGTATCTACCTATGGATTCACCAGGCCTGATCATAGGGTAGCAAGAAGAAGAGGAGATACAAGGAATGGTGGTGACTATAGCTGTAGCATACTTGGAGAGGATTTGGCTAATCCATATCAAGAGGCAAAGACAGAAGAGGACTCAACCACTACAGTATGGGACCTTCATCATACTTGAGCAGGTTGAAAAAGAAGCCTTCAGGCCATACTTCATGTAGATGCACGAGATAACAAGCTACAAGATCTCGCATCTACTAGCGTCATCAACGCATGACAAAGAAGGAGAGATACAAAAGTTACCTTCCAAAGAATATTGTGCTTGAGGAAACTCAGAGGAGGATGTAACACTGGAGTAGTAAACCAAAGATCCATAGGAGTCTTGGCAGGTTGGACAAGAGAAGACACCAAGGCAGACCTAATGGTACTCAAAGGAGCATGAGAGGGAGTTGATTCCTCTACCACTCCTCCACTAATATTTTGTGGGACCAAAAGCCTCCTAAGTAGGGGAGGTACGATCCATAGGGATTTAGAAAAATACACCAATTCATCAGTTTCATTAGCACCAAGAAGAAGAAGAAGGAAAAATAAATAAATTAAGGTATACGAAGGTTCTTGAAGGAACCACCACCCAGCCAAGGAGGTGGTCCTATGACTGCTGGTCTACTCAGGGTGGCAGTCCTATTACTTTTTGATAGAAAAGAAGAATGGAGCATGAATGGACATGAATTTGAAGCGCCCAGCCGTGTCTCTTCCCTTCCATGACCCTTCACATCCTCCAGTGCACAGGAGGACATGGGAAGGCCTATAAATGCATGAAAGGAGCAAGAGGATAGACATTTGAAGGCGAATCGAGAAGAGGGTAATGAGAGCAGTGAGCAAAGATCTTCAGTGCTGGAAATGAATTGTAGAAGCAAGGTATAGAAATATACCAAGCAAGTAATTGGAGGGAAGGTTTACATTGTTGCTTCTTTTCATACCTATTGTAATCCATAATTCTCTATGTTAGACCAATAAAAGTGGGAAGAAAGAGTAGTTTCTCTTCCTGACTGGTTTTCCTCCTTGGAGGTTTCCAGGATAAAAATTGTTGGTGTTTTGAATTTGTTTTATTTTCCTTCTCTGCAATTTCCTTTCTATAGCACTAGAAAATCAGTTACGAAGCTCTAAATCTTTCATTCAAACAGTCATTTTCCAAAGTGAAAATAGGAAAACATATTTGTGTGATTCGTAGAGGTCCAAATTAGAAGTTTACAGATCAATTGAGGATTTTCTACACACTGAACCACACATACCACACTCTAGGCATCACACATTACGCATCCAACATAATACATTCTACAATTTTGTCAATAACCTTTTGAAATTTATGCATTCCTACATCACACATTTGTACTATATTGTGAATAATTCTATCATCCACGTGTTTTTCATCATATGTTATTCATTAGTATGCTATCTACATATATTATCTTATTATACATGGCACATTTTCACATAATATATTTTCGATGTACTATACTAGTATTCATTACAAATGAGTCTAGTTTAATATTTCATTCCTACATTCTACATTATGTGGGTCCTTACCCTAAACACTACATATATATAGGTTATCCACACATAACCTATACATAGTCATATCATACACTACGCGTTTCGACATACATTCTGCATACTATGCTAGGTTACATTACATATGGGTCTATCTTTTCATTTTCTCATTACATATTCCATTTCTATCTACACCTACTATTTAACTTTACACTTTACATAATATACATCTTACACACCGTACACATCATACGTTACATTTCCCACACCGTAAATTTATAAATCCTACTCATCATATGGTCACCAAGTTTCACCATACATGCTACATTTTTTTCTACGCGCTGCAGTCATCACCCTATGACACACTTTAGCTCCTCGGTCCATACTCGAATTTCAGGGGTTTAAATATAAATAGGACCTTACACTCACCATTCAAAATTATTGGCATAGTAACATACACTCTAGGATAACTCGTCACCCACCTCTATCATTTCCTTTAGTAACATACGCTTTAGGATAAATCGTCACCCACCTCCATCACTTCCTCTAGTAGTGGTATACACTTTAGGCTAGATCAACACTTCCACTATATCCTCTTGTAGTGGTATACACCTTAGGTTATTGTTATCCCAAATTCACCCCCTAGAAAATTTGGTTAAGAAAACTCCTGTACATAATGAAATTATGAAGGAAATGACTCAGACCCACGAGCTCACATTCCAGGATGACAAACAAGGTTGCAGGGAGACCCTACAATGGAGTGGTGGGGCCTGCAAAGGATCAAACAACCCTGTGTAGTAAGAAAGAGAAGAAACGTCTCTGTCAAGCGAACATGTGCCTTAAATTCATCAAAAAGGTTATAAGTGGGCTCGAAAATGAAGGAGCAGTGTTGCAAAGAAACCAGAAAGTAGAGAGGGAAGAAGCGGAAAAGATCTAAAGTCCCCACACTCGAAATAGTTTAGGAAAATGTCAAAAAATGACTAAGTATGTAGGAGGTAGCAGAAAGGACCATGTGTTCTTTCGGCACTTCTCCAAAGTGAATCCAAAAAGGGGAGCTCAAACTTGTGCCATCCCTCCACATAGGAAATGGTCGAAAAGAGTCAAGGGGCAGACAAAAAAAGGCTTCAAAATTGGCTAAGTATAAAATTGTAAGCGAAGAGTGCCAAGTGTCAGCGTAGTGCATCTCCAAAAGTTGGTCCCAATGCCGAAGCCCAAATGAGAGTGAGCTCACCACATAGCCCAAAGTCTAAAAAGTAAGAGGGACCATTGAAAAGTCCACAAAGCAGTGGAGGCCAACAAGTGTCAACTTGACACTCCTCCAAAGGCAACTTTGGGTTGGGTTTGAAAATAAGTGCAATGCCTCCACATGTTCTAAAAGGGGGGCAAAGTTAGTTGAATAGTCAATGCATAAGTAGGTCGGCAGAGACTGCCAAGTGTCTTAATGGCATTGTTTCAATGGTTAAATAAAGAAAAGGTCCCCGAATGAACGCCATACTGATGCGTGTCCCAGGGGAAAGCGGGGTGTTTGGGGAAAAGTTGATTCTTTGCCCCTTGTTATCTCAAAAGGGGTAAAAGTTATAAAATAACCAGCAACTCCGCCCAAGGAAAAATTCAACACTTAGGCCCGAGTCAAAACCAAGGCGGGGAGTCAGGGGGAAAAGTGAAAAGTTGCCTTTTGTTCAAAAGGCATAAAGGTAAAGATGGAATCACATTTCCCAGCCAACCAAAAGGAACCACATGTCCAGGCAGAGATTTGGGGCTGCGGGAATTTCTTAAATCTTGCGTTCTTTTGTGCAAAAGGACAAAAGGTAAATTGCGAGCCCATGAGCCCAATTTTTTTTCCAATCTGGCTGCCATGTGTTCCAAACAAGAAGGGGGGCCCATTTTTCAAATTGTTTTCCTGCCCATTTGTACGGATTCGATACGAACTTCAAAGGGGCATATCTTTCGACCCAGGGATCAAAATATTATGAATCTTACACCGTTGGAAGCGTCTCGATGTCCTCTATGCTATGGAAAGATAAAAAATCATTTTTGTAGGCCCTGTTAGGTAAAAAATGAAAAACATCTTACAAGACATTACATAGAATCAAATCTCTTCAACTACCAGATCTGATTTGATTCGATTTGTTGGGGAACCAGAAGTGAAATATTGTAGGTGGATTTATAGAAGGAATTGATTTCCAGTGGTTGATATTTTGAAAAGGGATTCAATGTGTATATCAGAGTGGTTGGGGTAGGATGCGATTCTTTCTTTCTTCTCTTTCCCATTCTTCTATATATTTTAATAGAGGGGCACAAAAAAGTTGTTCACTCTTCTTCCATGCCTCCCCCTTTTTCTCTTCCCCAGGGTCAAAAAAGGAGTTTGAACCTCCTCCCTTGCTCTGTAAAATGGTCTTTTTTACCTCTTTTCTGTAGATGATGCTCTTTGGAAACTCTGTTAGAGTAGGTATTTACCTTAGCTCATGTTCACCTAGGTACATTATTAACCTTTATTGTATTTATCCTCACCCACTTATGTGTGTGGATATTTCTTTTTATTTATTTATATATTAGGAGATATTATCTAGTTGTTAGGTATAGTTCTTTCCTTGATCTATGGTATTGACTAGATCTTTGATGTCTAGTTCTCTCATAAATCTATGGACTTGACTAGTTCTTTAGTGACTAGTTCTTTCCATGATTTATGGCTTGATCTACGACCTTGACTGGTTCTTAGATTGTTATTCCATGCCTATATAAGCAAGGCCCATTCTCATTGTATTTCATTGAGTTCCATAATAATATATGATATTACTTCTCATTTGTTTGCAAAGGTTTATGTAAAGTTATTTTGGCGAATTACTTTCATCTTATTGATCGTGATGTTTGATTAACATCTGTGTTCTTGGCTTTCCACGATATAGTTATCATTCCTTTTAAAATCTAAAGCAATAAAAAATGTGTCTTGTGATGCATTTGTCTATCCTTTCTCGTTTTTGGTTGTCTCTTCTTGCCTCTCTTCATTGCAGGGTATCTGTGCATGTTTTGAATGTTCATTTACAGATCTGGGAGTTGTGTTCATAGGGTTTTGGAACATTTTCTATGTGAATTTGATCTATGGTCTGTGATGCTATTGTCCATCCTTTCCATTACTCACCTCTCTTTGTTCCATGGTAGTTTGGTAGATGATCAGTATTTTCCTTCTTTGGTGTATCACTGTTTTAGTGTAGGCTCTGTTTTTCCTTGTTTTCTTTCTCTCCTTGTCTCCTTGGAAGTTAGATTAGGATTAGATTAGATTTCCTACACTGGAATAACTTGTGGCAGGTAGATTAGGAAGAGGAACTAGCCTTCTCTAGAGGGTCATTCCCATTTGCAAGTTCCACAGCTTGGGGATTGATCCAATGTTATGCAATCACACCAAATGACCCTGCCTTAGAAAATTAGATCCATGACTCATTTGGGGGTGCCGTGATTTCACACTAACAGTTACATCACCACTCATCTATTCATCATATAGTTAAATACAGTTTAGCATTAATTGTCACCCATTTCCAATCCATTCATTCTATGGTGATATATGCTTAATAATAAATCGTCACTCATCCTTTCATCGTATAGTGATATACGCTTAGTGCTAAATTATCACTTATTTCTATCATCATGTAGTGATACATGCTTAGGGATAAATCATCACTCAACTATTACACAATTCATGATATACGCTTCAGTTATAGGGTTCATGCACATCTCTCCACATGTCACATACTATCACCATTACATATACACATTCATCACAACGCACTAGAAATAAAAAAATATTACTCGACCATTTACTGATGATGCACTCTCGTTTATGCTTCATTCTTGATTTATGAGGGTATAAACAAAATGAACCTCATTTCTTATACTTCCATACACTTAGGGGGCATGTTTCTCCTACCATTTCATCTTGCATTCCATTCCATCCATCCACAACATACTGTGTTGTCTTGGGGGAATGTCGTTTTTATTTCTAGCACTTGGCATGATCACTTTACTATACATGTTAGATTGATATTTTATATTTCATTATCTATATAATCCACACATGTATTTTCATGCCTTTGTTTAGCATGATCCCAAATATAGGACTCTTACATGCAACAAGGATGCTCGCCTTCTACCCTTTCTATATTGGTCATTGGGGGAAACCACATGTGTCTCATACAGGTGTTATTGTTTCATTTTTGACTTACAATCTTACATTACTTGATCATACATGATTTTACATATTGGTTATTTCTCTAACATGCTAACAAGTGTTCCATGTGCAACACTTGTTTTGCAGGATTACTTGTTTCCATGACTACTTGTTTGTTTGTTTATACTTGTCTGTTATTGTTTCCCATTGTATGCGGGATTTTCCCTATGTTTGTGTGCACACTTTTTTTTTTTTCCATGACATCCTTGAGTGTCTTGCGACATCGTGAGTAATGTCCTGTGTTTACAACCCACTTTTTGTGGCTTACTTGTTTCTTGTGTATTTACACTACTGTACTTTCTAGTTTCTACATTGTCTACATTTTTTACACTTATTTCATTGAATGCATGTGTTTTTAGACTAACACATGTATTTGGCTAGCCATCCTTATTTTTGTGTGCCTTGGTTTCTACCAAGTGCATTCACTTTCCCCTTACATGGTAAAGTTAGAGAGTTCATAGTGTGGTAGGTCCTCTTTTGGTGGTGCATTCTCCTAACAATGACATTACATGGCCCCCAAAGAGGGGGAAATCATTTGATGGTTTACATACTAACACAGTGCATTTACACAGGTTTAGTGTAGTGCACTTTTTTCCCTTGGCATTGTGGTTTTACATATAGCGAGTGGGTTCAAACCATTCTACGAACCCCTTACACAACGGATTTTATAGGTCATGGTGTCCTTAGCATTTATGAGAAGTAGTTACAGGATTGGAGGCTACAATGGGTGTGCCTCTCTACACTACTTTGGCTATTGGTGTCAGATCACCCAAAAAACCAAGACAATACAAAGATCTCTTCACATACACATTTCAAAAAAATCAGTGAAACGTTGGAGGACACAAAACATTTCCTCCCTACACTTCTTCATCCAGGGTGGCATGACATCGCCTAAAAAACTCGTAGTAGTACATGATATCCTTCTACACCCTTTCTCTTGACATGGATAAGGTGGACATGTTCCATTTATACTTTCCTTTTAGCATATTTTACATTAAAATATTTTACACATTTCTATACACACGTATTTTACACACCATTTTTATATATATACATATTTGACTACTTGATCATTTTATCCTTGTAGGGTCGTCCATATGGGGAAAAAACACTCAAATTGGGGGAAATAATAAGAACAATGATACACTCCTTAATAACCATTAAGCTAGACAACACATCGCAACTACACACGTGTTTCGCCCTAGGTTTATTATCATCATATTTTCCATGTTCATTTTTCATCTATAGTTTCCATGCTGCTCCATCTTTTAATCATTCCACATTTTTGTCTAGTCCTTTGGCATGTTTTCTACTACACTCTACATGGAAATCAAGTATGTATCTCTATCTACTTTATGTTACCAAGCTTTACGCACACCAACATAAAGTGGGAGAAAATGTAGTCACAAAATCATACACATTAGGCATTATTTAGCAAGGTCTCATACTACTATTTAGAAGGTTCTTAAGTGAAGCAAGTACTAATTAATACGGTCCCCTTTTGGCCATCTTATTTTATCTTTTATTTTTGCCTTCCCGCAAATTTTAATATACATTCCTTGCTATTTCATCTTTGATTTCGCAATTAATCCCATCATGGCTGAGTAGGAAAAAGATAAGGAAGAAAAATGGCTATAAAGATCCCAAAAAGAGGCGGGAATGTAAAACAAGGATCGAGGCACCCCAAGTAGGACCAAGGCACCCTAGTTTAGGTTAACCCATGCCAGGGAACCCTACGACACTCTAATAACCTTCTCGGTGCTCCAGTCTACTCTAATATTCAACATCCACTCTTTTCAGAATTTTTTTATAACTGTTCTAGCTCATGTATTTTCCTGCTAGATCTGCGACACTCTTCGAAAACCATATTCAATTAGTTGAGTCATTTCGTAACCTCCTTACATGTTAGGGTTTCATTTTCATTTATTCTAATATTTAATCATTTCATATTACTTGAGTGCATTTATTTACAATTTTTTATTCCTCCTAGATTAGATGAACTATTCTTACATTATCTCTACTTTAGCTAATTTTAGTTAATCATCTCTATAACTAGTGAGTCCTTTAAATTTGGAAGCATTTCAAATGTAAATTTTTCCTCTACTTGAAAATAATGGTTAACTCCATGATATGGTAAGTTATTCTTTATTTGCACTAAATCAAAAAATTCCTTCGAAAAATATATCCAACTTCGGCAATGCCACAAATGTTGATTTTAGATAATTCACCATCCCAGCGAATCTATTTCTAGCTATATTCGCCATGATTTCTATAAATTTTTTTAGGTAGCTTCATTAAAATTTTCCTTGTTTGAATCTCTTTACATACGATCTTTTAGGGAAAAATTCAAAATATTACATCCAGTTAGGGGAGTTTTAATGTGATGAAGGGACAAAGATTAGCAGCTGCTAGGCAATTTATTACCTTTCTCAGAAATTTAATTTATTAAAAATCACTGAAGAGGGGATGGGGAAGACTGGTGTGCAACTTGAAAGATGATACGTACATTTGACAAACAGAAGGATGGATTCAACTTGTTTAAGGAAAACAACACACTTTCCCTTCTGGTGTCTAGTCAAAATGATCAAAACAGTTCTAGGTGTGATGATATCCCTATACATCACATCATATCCTAGTCGACATGTAGACTGATACAAAATTCAAACCATACAAATCAAAAACCATACAAAACCCTAAAATAATATTATGATAAGTACTAGCACTTGAGTTTGGTGTGTTTGTGTTTCCTCTTGTTGATTAGTAGCTTGGGGATTTCTTATAGTCAGTAAATTTTTGGGTCCTCTTATTCTCGTTGAATAAGTGTGTGTAATGCCCTGTTCTACATTACACCTATTCATCCTGTGGCGATCGAGTGCTAAGTATGGAATATCTCTACTCTTTCCTGAATAATCTTTATGAGCTTAGGATATAAATTGTTTTCCTTATTCTTTGAGGATATGAATTCCTGATTGCTTTACGACCCTTTTCTTAATTAAAAATCTATTAATCACATTTTTCATGTGATGGGTAGGGTTCCATTAGACATGACACAAATTATACTTGCCCATTTGGTGGAATTCGTTGTTACATTTTCTATAATGTATGATATTATAGGAGATAAGAATAGTTGCATGACATCCAAGCTAGTAGTGAGTTATCAACCGACAAAGAAATTAATATTAATCCATATTTCTGATATTGTCGACCACGTTCTGCTTGCTTAAGGAAGGGTAATTGGCATCGATTGGGATTTTGGATAGATAATCTGCGGTTTGAACCCCTCTGAAATAAATAACAATAATAATGAAAGTAAAAATTTTGAAACAAATAAATTTAAAAAAATGGAAACGGAGTGGAGGGCGTGGGAAGGCGCGTGTTTTCTTGATAGGGCGCAGCAGTTTGGTGAATGTATTTAATTGCTTGACCAAATGAAAGAATGGGACGGTTTTTTTTGAGAGAATTGAAGGCAGGTGGGTGAGAGTCGGGTCAGATTGGCAGGGGGCGCCCTCAGTAGCTGTCACAGTCTCACCAAATGCAATAAACAAGGACCAGTACACTCCTAGCCTGTGCCTACCAAACATCAAGCGTAGAACTGAAATTCTCCTAGGAAAGTGCCGTGAGGAATTAACTGGCTATATGTGGCAGCTACAGGGTGGAGAAGAAAACTTATCTCAGAAAATCAGTGGCCTCTAGAGAGAGTTAAGTGCGACAGCTGCCACAGGCCAATCCCAAGGAGCCGTTGGTGTTGATCCTGGTGTTCTGGTTGCACACGACCACAGTCGTGAGCAGTGGTTGCAAATCTTGCAGCCGTAGTAGAAGAACGAGGTAAAAATTTAGTTGAGCTGTCTTACCTTTTCATTTTGGAAGTCGCTTCTGTCTAGGTGGTGAATCTAACATGGAAGAAGCTCGATCAAATCTGGAGGTGCAATTCTGCCTCCTGTTTAGGCCACAGGAGGCTCAGATCGTTTTTGTTAACTCCTGTGCATGCGTTTGCTTCTTCACTCATCTGCTACTGTTTGGTTTTCTTGCTAACCAAATCTGTCAGTTTTCTTACTGGAGATTTCAGATCTGCCAGATTTCCTTCACAAATTCACACAGGGCAGAAAGTAGGATACCCATTTTGTGAGGATGGGTAAGGGATCAGTAAAGGGCGAGTCTGTCAGTGACAATGTTCTGAAGAAGGTTTTACTGAGCTACACCTATGTGGCCATCTGGATCTTCCTGAGCTTCACTGTGATTGTGTTCAACAAGTATATTTTGGTTAAAAAGATGTACAACTGGCCCTTTCCTATTACTCTAACTATGATCCACATGGCATTCTATTCTGCCCTGGCTGTTCTGTTGGTCAGGGTCTTGAAACTTGTGGAGCCAATTGGGATGACTAAGGAGGTCTATTTTTCCTCCATTGTGCCCATTGGAGCCCTGTATTCAATGAGCCTCTGGTTCTCAAATTCTACCTACATTTATCTGTCTGTGTCATTTATCCAGATGCTTAAAGCCCTCATGCCCGTGGTTGTGTATTCCATTGGAGTTGGGTTGAAAAAGGAGAACTTTGAGTCTAATACTATGGCAAACATGATTGGGATTTCAGTTGGGGTGGCCATTGCAGCATATGGAGAGGCCAAGTTTAATACATGGGGTGTGATGCTTCAGTTGGGTGCAGTCGGTTTTGAGGCCACAAGGTTGGTTTTGATCCAGATCCTGCTTACTTCAAAGGGAATCACCTTGAATCCCATCACCTCATTGTACTATGTTGCACCCTGTTGTCTTGTGTTCTTGACTATACCCTGGTTATTTGTTGAATTCCCTTTACTCAAGGATAACTCTACATTCCACTTGGACTACTTCGTGTTTGGCACAAATTTTGTCTGTGCCTTTTCCCTTAACCTTGCAATTTTTCTCCTGATCGGAAAGACTTCAACTTTGACAATGAATGTTGCCGATGTTGTGAAGGATTGGCTGCAGTTGTCAAAGCTAGAAAACCAAAGCCTCAACTTGATGTTGAGGATATAAATTCTCAGGAAAGTATCAAAAAAAAAAAAAAAAAAACTGAAGACTCAAATGTCAATTCTTCTATTTTGCTGAACCAGGCTAAGCCAGTTGACCTTGAGAAGGGTCGAGTTGGAAATGCAGAATTTCCTACCAAGCTTAATTCACTAGACAAGCAATAGAATTTGCTAGGGTGTGAGGACTTGAGAAATGGAGTTAATAGGATGCTGGATGACATTGAAGAAGGGGAGGTCATAGGTATTATCACACTTGAAGAGCTGTTGTAGGAAGAAATTGTGGATGAAACAGATGAGTACATTGATGTACACAAGAGAACAGAGTGCTTCTATCTTCTCGAAGTTGCTCCCGAGGATTCCAAGAAGGCATGTTTCAATCACCCCCTTTCCTATGCCAAGCATGGCCGTTAACAGGGTATGGATCTTCAGCAAGCGGAGGAAGAGAAGTTGCGCAGGTTGTGTTGCTGTTGCCCGAGCCCTGGTCGATGTGCTTGTTGGATTGGAAGAATTCTAATCAGGCATGTTAAATCTACTCCTTGTAATAGTTTTCTACCTTCCTTCAGTATCTTGAAATGAATTTTCTTTCCTACTGAATAGCACCTAGACAAATGTTTTCGTGGTTGTTTATATCGCTGCTTGATTGTGTTGGTTGTTCCTTTAAATCTCGATCCAATTTTGCTGGTTTTTCTTGGAATGTCTTTTCCTCCCTTATAGCTTACTCTATTTCATATTTGTCTAAATGGGTTACTGCAATTTTGAGTGATGCAATCTAGTTCGTAGGGAAGGAAACATTATTGAGTTTGTTTGCTTATATGAATCTCTTTTAAAAGAATTCTGTGATGGTAGTTATAACTGAAGGTTACTAAATGGAAGCTTAAGCCCACATATCTCTTTTGGCTGAATAAATATGTATTTCCTGCTTAGGGCTCTCCTATTTTGCAAAAAGGTACATTAATAGTGACATCTATTTTGGCCTCTACGTGTTGAGAGAATTACTATACCTACTTCTTGATGTAAACTCTTGTTTGATTAAAGCAAGGGGAAACATTGTAAGTTTAATTGAATGAAATCTCTACCATTTTTATTAAGGGTCGCAAGCAAGCTGTTACTAGCTGGACTGAAACAAAAGTTGTAGGTGAAACCCATGGTATTGGACTCGCGAACTCGTTTCCTGTTAGATGACAGCTGATTTCAGTGATATTATCATAGGTGGCTGTTATATTTATCTGTTTGATATTTGCTAGACTTTTCCTCGATAAGCCCACATGGATCGGGTAAAATTTCCATCTTCTATACCTTTGGCAAGGAGTTCATAGAACTTCTAGGCCTGACTGCACTGCGTAACCTTCCTGATGGATATGTGTGTTGGTTCTTGTTTTGTGCTTGTACTCGTGGTAAGGTCTTTTGAGTCTGGGGCATCGTTGGTGTTTTACCCTCTGCGTATCAAATCCCTTTGTTTTCGAACTCGAATACCTTATACTTCAAACTTGGTTACTAAAAGGTCCCATTTTGTGGCCTTGTTAAGGAAATCAAATTTTATTTTAATGTTTATTGACATTGTCTGAATTATATAAACATTACTAACGACTTTTGGGTTTAGTCTTCCCTTATATTATGTAGAGAAGTTGACGATTAGGATAGGGTTTTTTGGTAGAATAATGGCCCTTTCTGTGTCTCTTTTGTACACTTTTGGAAAAGTGGATTTGTTTGGGTTAACTAGTACTACGTTTAAGAAATCCTATAAGAAGGTAGTGGTAAACTCCTTGGTTAAAACTGAAACTATAGTTGTGTTCTTTTAAGGGCGTCGAACCCATATTACTATGAAGCCCCCCTGGAAGAATTGGATAACGTCATTTTGCTTCGTGCCTACGATCATAATTAGTACGCTTTGTCTTCTCTTGGACCCCTTTTGTTGGATGGAGTAAATTTTGGATTCCAATCACGTAACCCATTGGATTACATGAAGGAGATATCAACACTCTTGACCTTCTTGTTCCTAACCCATAAGGTCTTGCCTTGTTTTATGTGATTTTGTTCTTACTGGTATTTCGACTTTCTCCTTGCTGGATGGTTAGATTTCTTTCTCATGCAAATAATTTTGGAGTTGTGGGTTGTTTTTTAATCCATTTTTGAATTAGAATTTTCCTTTCTTGATATTGTTAAATGTTAGCTTACTGTTGCAATGAGTAGCCTTAACATGCTCAGTTCTCGCGAACTGATTCCAGCTAGTATTTGTGCAGATGGATTATGCGAGTAGATTAAAGGAAAGAGTTGTAAAGGTTTCATCAGTGCAATTTATGAAGTTCCTTGGATAAATGTCCAATGTGTTGTAAATTGTGTAACATTGCTTGTAAAGAGAGTTGATATGACCTCTTGCCTTGTATTGTTTGGTAATGGTGAAATAAAGTGTATTGTTCTTGTGTAGTTAAGCTTGAAAATTATCCTTGTGAGAAATGGCATTCAATCTTTACATTGATATGAGTATTGTAAAACTTTGATCTTGAGAATAAATTGTTAAGTTAAATCTTTCTAAGACTTAGTGACAATATTTTATAAGTAAAGTAAAATGGGTCGGTTAACCCTTAAGAAGCTAAACAGATAATAATTTTATATTCAACAAATAAATGTAGAGGTGATCTACTTGAAATCAAATAATTCCATGAGTGATCAAAATGAAACCATCCTTTGAGAAGTAAATTCTTTTTTTTTTATATATAAATTGATATCCCTAGCTAACTAGTGAACACTACCCCTTTTGGATGAACTCTTAAACAAGCTTAAGGGAAAACAATGGTTATTTTCTGGAAGATAATAAGATTTAGCAAGTAGGAGAAGACTTTAAGTGAACTACTCTTCAGTGTATAAGAAATTAACGCAGTTGGTGAGATGAATTTGTGCGAATCATATATTGATTCCTTCTGAAAACTTAAGTCATGAGCTAAAGGGTGTCTTACCAAAATAAATAACCCCCAACCATTTCTTACTGTGGCTTGCCCTAGCTGTGAGTGTGTCATGTGGTTGGACTTCCATGTTGTCTCGTCAAAAAGAAAAATAAATTGTCCTTGATAGGTGTGAACGTTTCCATGCTGCCTTTATGGCCATCCTTGTATCAAGTTGTTCACAATGTTAGTTGTAACCTTGGTGACGACATGTTGCGCCATGTTATGTGTCAAACAAATTAAAAAAAAGTTATCCTGTATTTCACTGTGTTGTCCTTGTGTTGGTATTTTTGGTGTGTTACAGTGTGTCCCTTTGTGTGTAGTAGCATATTACCATGTGCTTCCTGTAGTGTGTAGTTTCCTCCATCCATGAATTCTTTTGAAGTTAATAGATCGTGGATCCTCTCTTAAGGGTATTTGTGATAGAAACGTTGATGCATATTTACTAAATGATTTAAGTAGTTCATTGGAAGAAATTTGAAAAAAATATAGTTTTGGGTTGTCTCGGTTATAATATGCATTTATTAATTAGGGGTCTAATAGCAATGAAATAAATTGTTTTGTGAAAGGTCACCCTCCTTGTAGTCATGAACCCTTAAGTGTAAATTATGTGTCATTTGAATTATAACTACTCTAAAAGAATGCCAATAGTCAGACCAAAGTGATACCAAAGTACGACGTAAGTGTAAGGAGTATAAGAGTAAACAAGATTTTGGGTTAGGAATAATGTCATACTTGAAGTCCTTGTAACTTAACTAGACATTTTCATGTTCTTAAAAATAAATATTAATTTCTCTTGGTCAAATCAAAATTTCGAGCAAACATAAGATCTTTTCATGATGTGAAAATGTTTGATGGATTAGAACAAGTTATTGAAGTATATTAACTATAACAGGAAAATAAAGGTATCGTGATGCAATGATATTTATGGGAAGAGGTATCAACTTCACATTAGTTTCCCTTCAGTAACAAGGGGTAAAATTTAAACATTGAATAAACGCTTTGAGAAGAAGAACATTAAGATCAGAATGAGAGCATTAGGAATTTTGTATGCATTTTGAAATGTGGCAAATAATTATTTAATTATGGAGATTACTGTAAGGGAAAAAAAGCCAAATTATGTGTTTCTATTATAAGTTGAATGTTAAATGAAATCAAGAATATGTAGGTGGAAAAAGAGAATTTATCCTTGCACAATAAGTGCTCTTGAAATTTTAATCATAACTAAGTTGTAACCATGGTAATGATGTGTTGCAGATTTTCAAATTGTTGGATCTCTTTTGTGGTTGGGTCATGTCTATTATTTGTTCATTAGGGAAAGTATGGCATCAACGTGTATATGGTTCTATTATGTTTTCTATATGGTTCAATTTTTGTGTAAGTGTCTTTTGTGATGTTAAGTTTTTCTATTGGCCATGTGGTGTTATGTAGCAAGCATTTAATTAAAAACAATTATTTGGATAATTTTTACTGTTATATTTTGGTGTTGAAAATGTGGGCATTACACACTATCCCAAGAATGGGAAAGCAAAGTAGAGTGAAAGAGATTCTTACCAATGCTTTTACCAATGACCCTTGCTGCCCACGATTTTTCTCCTCCAAGGGTAGCTGAACCAAACCTTGAAACCCTTCCGTGTGTACATTAGAATTTTTAAAATCCTGTTGCCGCCCTCTCCCAGTCCTGTTAGAGTTGATCAATTGTAGTACATAGGAAAAATTTTATATTATAATTTATTTTTAAAAATATTATATTACGATTTATAATTAATAGTATATTATAATTTATAATAAATTTGTTATATTATAATCTATAATAATATAATTTAGATCAAATATATAGTTTATTTATAACTTACTATGTTCTAAATTATAAATAATATGTAGTTCATAGTAAATTTATTATAGTATATAATTTAATAAATTCTAATATTATAATAGAGATTATATGAATAATAAATTTAATTTAACTATGGCATTTAAATATGGTTCATAATTTCGATACATGTTTTAATGAATATATTAAATATATTGTTTTAGATTTCCTGATAAAACAATGAATTAGTTTCGATTTAATTGTATATACATAATAATATAAGGTATCTATTTATTTTTTATTTTTTTGAGATTTGTTGGATTGTATAAATAGTAAATTTAATTTGACTATGGAAGTCTTCCTTCTTGACACACTTTTTAATGAGTATATAAATTTTACCATACTTATTGATTTATATATTCACCTCCTAAATAATATCCTAAACTTATTTAACTATTTTAAGTAATTTAAGTATTTGATTTATGGTGAATCTAGAATCTAATATATTTATCTATGTATTAAGAACATATTTATTTACAAATTTTAACATTTATATTGTATGTATTTATTTATTTATCTATATATTCACCACCTAAATAATATGTTAAACTTATTTGCTTATTTAAATATATGATTTATGATAGAATATATTTATCTATCAAGTCACCTCTTAAATAATATTATAAACTTATTGACTTATTTAATATTTAAAATATGGGACCTATTATCTATTTATTTTTAGTTTGGAAATTATTTTTTATTTGGAGGAGGTGACTACTCCACTCAATATACAATTGTATATACCTCTCGGCAAAATTACAATTGATGAAGTTTGACGGGAGCAGGAGCGAGCAGGTATTGTGATACATATTTGTATCAATGGCGTCTGTGACATCTCGAGAAGATTTGTAATGGTCGCTTGGCCGAAAGCATCATTGTAGGCATAGTTACCAAATACTACTGTATGACAGGAATTTTCCGTATTTTTCTGTTTTTATTTATCCACTGTAGCAAAAAAATTGATTTTTGTAATAATCTATAATTTAATTTAGAGGAAAAAATGAAAAAAAAAACAATTTGTTATTAGTTTATACTATTTAAGAGAAATTTAAAGCTGAAGTTGAAGGAGAGATTGTGGGGCCTTTATCTATAGAGATATTTAGTTTAATCTGTAAGACCGGAGTGTTACAAATTGTTTGACAAATATCTTTATATAAATCAGCTATATAGATAGTATGTTAACTATTTGATGAAATATTCTGAAGCGGTTTCTAGTTGCAAACTTCATGAATAAACGATCTTCAATTTTTTCCCCATATTTTTTGAATTTTTTTTTTTTAAGAACCATAATTTTCCATATTTTAAGTGTATTGTATAAAACACACCATACGAAAGTTGCTACCTTGCAATGAACCAAAAACAATGTTTTATTGAAACAGGCAAGTTTATGTTGTCATGGAATTTCATACAGCTTCATATAGTAATGTAGTTGGTTTCCGGCATCACCAATCACTAAAAGGAAGCACCACTTCAGCAGGAAATGGTGATTTTAGTTCAACAAAACTCGCAGCTTGTAATGAAAATTAACTTGTGCATAAGAGTAATAAAAGACAATACTGGCCCCTACCCTCCGAAAATAGAGTAAAATACTCTTGTTCTTGGACCGAAAATGATAACAAAGAGGTAGCAAGAGTAGGCAAGAAAAAATAAGCATAAAAAAATTTGCATGTGAGTCCCTGTGTTTCCTTTTTGGATACCGGGAACGACAATGAAGCCTAAGAAATGAGGGAACCCACATAATTTAACTGTCATACTGCAATTGCTTTGTTGAATATGAACTAGGAACCATTGACACTCTCCAAATTGGAAGAATATGCACTTTCACAAGGTAATTGAGATGATGCATAGGTTTGTAGCAGTTAAACAAAAGTTTGAGCTTTTACTAAAACATTATCAATATGATATACTAATTGGTACGGGAAATTTTCACAACATAAATATCAGTGTATTTAAAACAGATATTACATCCATAGCAAACATATTTTTGAGTATACTTCATAAAAATTGCTCCAAAACCATCATTTTATGATAGATGAACATAAACTACCTCTGAATTTATTGAAAAATGTTAACAGAAAAGGAAACGCATTCGAAATTTGTTAAGAGGGTCAGAGACAAAAAATTGCAGATGAAGGGAAGGAGGCTTCAGACAACGGGTTTGGCCTAAGTTCATCAAAGAGAAGGAAAATATTGGATCCAATCAAAATTTGCAACACAAGTAAACACAAATAATCCAAGAAGGTACATGAGATTCCTTTCACTCATTGAAGACATTAGAATCTCGAAATGATTCAAGGAAAGATCGTGTTGCAGGGGTAAGCAATAGAAAAGACTTCTCCCAAATGAAATTCTACTCTAGGTTCAATAATTATGTTCACAAGATGACCATGTTAAGCAGCCATTAGTCATCTCATAAGAAATGGAATACTGGGCTTTGACAAGCATTCTCCACGTAAACAGAAACAGCATGGAAGTAATAACTCGTGCAAAATGATATAAGCACAATAGTAAGTACATGGATTTGATGAAAGGAAATCAGCACAATAATCTATAGGTGTAGTTCAGCACATAAAAGCCAGTCAACTTGGAGATCAGATTAGCAATGGCATGTAAGGGTAAGAACTGTCCCAGCATAAGGAGTGAAATTGGAGGCTCCTGAATTGAAGAACTACAAGGCTTATGTTGATACAAGCTTACAAAACCATGCGGGGCGTATAGCCTATCATAGATGCCAGGGAATGAAAATGGGTTTGTTTGTTAAACAGTAGATTACACATCGCTCATGTCAGTAAATGCTACACATTATAGAGTAGAAAAACAGAGTATGGTCAAGATGAATATAAATCGACTGGCATGGGAGAGCAGTCGAGTACCCTTTTACAGATATACAATAACTGAATAAGAATAGCAGAGAATACAGCCTTGAAGCCCATTCAAAGGATTTTTCAAGAAAAATTGTTACATATACCACATCACGAATCTAAATATCTAACGAGTAATGAGCATCAGCAAAGATTCAACCGATTGAGATATGAAAATAGCTACCTGTGAAGCCACTGTACTTCTCTTGTTTGGTTTGAAAGCATCTGCAGTTGGAACAGGCTTTGCCAGCCAGTCGAACTTCCTCTTGGCAGGCCTATCTTCCTGTGCATTCTTTATAGACATGAGCTGTTGCCACTGCATACTCAAGTTTGGCACAGGTGCTGTAACCCCAACATTAAATTCGCATCAATCTTTCTATAATTAACTTTTGAAATAACTTGGTCTATGCGGGTGTGAAGATCTACATAGCTGATAATTGATGGAAAAAAATCCTCCTCAAAATGCAATTTAACCTCCTTATAAGTTTAAATAGCACCATTACTGTTACTTTCATTCCATGTAAGTTTCTATATCCAACTCTTCAACGATGATCCCATAATGCAAACTTTTGAATAGTATGGGTAAACAAGGTATTACGAATACAATACATATGGAAGCAATATAACTTTTTGAAATTTTGGATAAAAGCTATACTAAAAATTGGGAGGTATTTATTTTTTGTAAGATTTAACTAATCTTGGAATTTGATTTATGTTAAAAAAAATGGTAATACATTAGTCATCGAGCCGAAAATAGCAATATGAGAAAAGAATCTGGGTAACTTACCCTTATCTTTAGAATAAGGTTTTTGGTGTTGAAAATCCAATTCGGCAAGGTTATCAGGCAGCTTGCCTGTTGCTACCACAGTTACAGCTTTTGGCTTGTCATTTAGGTGGCGGTTCTCAATTCAGTAGGAGAATTTTTCCCTTAGGAAGACCATGAAACCTTAACAAAGACCTCTGCTTCTCAGGATTGTATGCAGAAAAGCTAGCAGATCCGGTTACATTCCCAACCTTGACAACAGTCCCCCTTAATGGACTGCTACTACCCAGATTCAGAGCTACTTGATCACCACCTTCAACACTGCAACCCTTACTCTTGCCAGATAAAGAAAGCTGCAGCCCACTCCCCGGACCGGTCTTAGTGAGAAAATCATGGGCCAAAGACTCAGACTTCAGTTCTTAATATCAATCTATTCCATCATGTCTAAGGGAGTGTTGAAAATATTCCCATGTCTCTAACCTTTCAAGGGTTCTGATTGGTATTGCCATGTCAATCCCATAGAAATGGCATTTCCATTCTAGCTCCCAAAAATCAAACACCTCGACAACCTCGGTAGGGGCAAGTAAAACAATGGGCAATAGAGGTATATTATCACAAGACATAGTTCTGAACTGGTATATTATGCAGGCAGCCAAAAGTCACAACTTTCCAAATTTTTTTATTTGGTGAAAGAAAAGGTAAAGTATTCAAACTAAAGGTATGCATATGAAAGAACTAAATAATTAAGAGGGAAACTTTGTTTTAGTATGGGATCAGCATAGACTCCTTAGTGATAAATCACCTATATGTCCATGACAAATCGCCATCTTGGTCCCCTGTTCAATGCAATACATGTCCCACTGGCAATCAGGCAGGCAGTTCAGATGGGCTACTCACAGAGCCACAGTACAGTACATTACAGACTCATTTTGAGCTACAAAACACAAATCACAGTTAAAATTTAGTGTAAAAGGAAAAACTGTTTTCGAACAAAGTGGGCACAAAGTTCGCTGAAATCCCAAATACCCAGAAGGGAAAAACAACGAGATTCGGCAAAGAATGTCTACTTAGGGAAGGGAAGAACTCTGGAATCCATGACTTCCTTTAGTGTCACTGCCAGTGGTTTCGACAGGGTGACCGGCTACAGCCGGCATAACACAGCGCTAGGAGATCGGTGAAGTCCGTAAAATACACGTGCATCCAAGAACGTGCGTAATTAAGAGATTCTTTAAATCATTTTGGAAATATTGTTGTGTGTCTAGAGGTGCAATTCACGTGGACATTTAACCGTATCTACGATAGCAGCTTTATATACCTCTATTTAATGATAATGTTTAATGCCCAAAACGTTTCGTTTGACCATTTAATAAATTTAGATTTTTAATTCAAAGCTTAAACGTTTGTTTGTTTGTTTTGTTGTTTTTGTTTTCATCCTCATCACTGCGGGGGTTAAATTTGAAGGCCGTTTAGACGTTTTTGCGTAATTTTAATCATAACAAACTTACAAATATTTGGAAAAATCGTCACATGCAACTTGCAAATTTT
The DNA here is from genome assembly GCA_019776745.2 of Taxus chinensis. Lineage (NCBI taxonomy): Eukaryota > Viridiplantae > Streptophyta > Pinopsida > Cupressales > Taxaceae > Taxus > Taxus chinensis. The sequence continues at coordinate 272,513,213 of CM034155.1, forward strand.
AAGGATGACCGTCATTTTTTTATATAGATTTAATTATACAAATATATGCTTAAAATAGTTAAATATATATAGAATAATATTATATATACATTTATCAACATTATAAAAATAACACGATTTTACATTTTTGAAGGGCAAAATTTTAAATTTACCGTCACTAAAAAATTGTTTCACAGGCATAGGTGGCCGTCAAATTTAACGAAGGAGAGGGGGATTTTGAAATGTTGGTGCGCTCCAAAAACTCTTGACAGTTATCCCTCTACCAGTTGTCACCTCTTTCCCCTTCCAATTTTGAAATAGAATCCTCATCATTCCTTGGGGGTTGTGCATGATTCACCCGTCGAAAGACAGTTTCCATCACCCCAATTTCGAAGGAGACGACTACCCTCCACTGAAAATACACCCATGTATGTGCATTTTGTGGCCATGCCTACCATTGGAGAAAGCTACCTTCCACTGAAAATGCACCCATGTATGTGCATTTTGTGGCCATGCCTACCATCCCACCCACATGCCACACACCATGATGTGCATTTTTTTGGAGCCGGAGGAGGTCGCGTCACCTGTCAAACTCGCCGCCACCGCTCAGCTGGACTCCCTAGGAGATCGACGCAATTACAGACATATCGGCTTACAACAACTCCATCCAACTTATTTATTAGCCATTGCACAAAGATCGTACCAGCACTATTTATTTATTTCGGTGATGAGATGAAATGCGAAGGGGACGTCCACATTTTGGTTTTTTAGCCAGAGATTCTACCCATTCTCAGTGGCAAAGCAGTGGTAGTGATGGAAATATGCAGCAACATAACCAGCTTGCACTTTCACATCTTAATAATACACTAAATTGGGGCAACAAACACAGTGGATCTCAACAACGGAGTGCCAGTAGGGAGCCCTTTAATCAGTTTCCACACAAGGCAGAAGCTAAGCTGCACTTATTTTGCATAGCAGTGTAAAACAATTCTCGAACCCTAATAAGTAAGATTTGTGTCTTTTACAAGAGAATTTTTTTTATTTGTGTGTTTTTGCTTTGGGATTGTAACAACCAATGTGCAGTCTAAGAAAATTAGTTACAGACAAATCAATGTGATTGTACTATATAGGAATAAGGAAAATGTGAGAATGACCGAGACATGTTATAAACTGAAATTATATTCTCTGTAGATACAAAATGACAACATGCAATAACATCTAATTTCTTTACCACTGTGCTCAACTTTATTATCCAATTTCTTATGTAGGGGTCTCTTATTTATTGGTTCGTATACTTAAATGAAGGATTGCCAAAAAAGGCTAACGTCAATATGACTATTATTGCTATGACTCCATCGAACTTGGGATGTATTAGCTAGCTATTACCTAGAGATGTTCTTGCAATAACAATGCTTAATATTATTAACATCATTTCATCCAACCCGAGATTTATTATTAGCTAGAGACATTTTGATTTAGTTGTGAGAGTTGAATGAAGGACAATTTTTGACCATACAGCCCATAATACTCATGTGCTAATACTTAGACTACATGGACAATGCAATATTTCAACTACAGTGTAGAAAGTGAAACACAAATTTTATTCAATGGAGGAAATTTAGTTATAGACATATAACATGGATTTTTAATTCAAATCTTGAAATTCAAATATTACAATGATCTTGAATGGTATGTTCAAACACAATGCTTCTACCCTATTCATACAGGGTTTGCACGACTCTATGTGAACTAATAATGGTCAATTAGTTTTACACTTGTTGCACCAAGTAGAAGTCTTCTCTCAGGTTCAACTCTATATATTCTTACTTTGGCTACAACCCCTTCAATAACTCCAACCATCATATATATAGGTGCAAGAACTAGCTGCAGTAGTTGACCTATTTAATCCTCTAACTATTTGGTTGTGAATCATCACAATTTGATCATTATGTGTTCTCAACCATCATGATCTTCCATGTGTGACATATGACACTTAACTAACACAAAATACAACACTTGCAATTCACTTCGTATCCTATATTCTCAAGTGTGTGCAAGTAACCAAAGTTGCATGCAAACCTTTCTATCCAATTGCATGTGCCATCTTGCAATATCTTGTGAGTGCATGATAATCTTATTGTGTTACACACGCTTTACCTTTGTGCCACGCTTCAACACTTCTGAACCTAGGGTACAAATCCAACCTTTATGCAACATGACTACTACTTATACGATCAAAAGTCTTTGTTCCAAGACACTACATTATGCATTCTCATACATTCTTACTTTGTCTACCAATCCCTTGAATAACTCCAACCATCATATTTATAGGCACAAGAAGTAACTACAACAGTTGAAGTGTGTCACCTTCTTAATCCTCATAACTATTTGGATGTGACTCATCACATTTTGATCGTTGTGTGTTCTCAACCATCAAGGTCTTCCTTTTGTGACATACGACATTTAACCAACACAAAATATGACACTTACATGTCACTTCATCTCATATCTACTCAAGTTTGTGCAAGTAACCAAAGTTTGCTTTCTAACCCATTGCATGCCCCATTTTTTAAGATGTTGTAATTGCATAATACTCCCATTATGGTGCAAAAGCTTCACCTTTGTGCCATGCTTCAACACTTCTACACCTAGGGAGTAACTCCAACCTTTATGCAAGATGACTACTATGTATAAGAACAAAAATCTTTATTCTAGGACACTACATTGTGCATGCATAATGTTGCATAAAACACTTGTCCCTATGTTTTTGAGTGATTTGCATTGCTTTCACATGCCAATGCTCCTACATCATACAACTCAGGTAAGAGAAATGAACCATGAAATCTTCCTCATGTATTCCACGAGGTATTCAATAGATCCTTTATGTTTAGCAGGTTTGTATACACTCAACCATGTTACACCTTCAACATACCTTCCTTTCCACTTATCTAGATACTCCTAGTATTCCCTTCTACACGTCTTCCTACAATGGTTTCAATATCTTATTCATTCTCCTCACACACTTTCTCAAGCAATCATTCTCTCCAATCCAACTCTTTAGAGATTGCACTATCTGTAGACACTAAAATTAGGTCACACTCCCCTTTGGTACCTCGACAAATAAGCATCCTTCATCACATTTACCTTGCGATGGCCCCCTTCACCTCACTAATATTAATTTAATTAATCTAAATAAATTAATTCATTATCCTCACCATATTTGTTATTTAAATATATTAATTTAAATAATATCCACACATACACCTTACCTAGACACCTCATCAAGCCAACCCACCCTAAGACCTATTCTTAGTAAGTTGCCATAACTAACTAAGACTTACCAAAACCCTAAAAATCAATGCCTACATTCTCTCTAACCACATTCCCGCATGCTTACAAGAAGCTCCTAGTCTAATCCGCTGGTGAATAATGTGAGTTCAGAGAAAATCAAGAGGATATCCCTAGTTTAGTAAACCTAGAAAATCCTGCCTTGACTGACGCCAACTACCCCTAACCGTTGCCAGTTAAGTTGGAACCGCCATCGATTACCCTTTTAACCCCCAAAACAACCTTATTTTCAAGGTTGGAAAACATTGGAAAAGGTTGGCAAACATTAGCACATTCCAGAGAGATATCACATCTTCTAAGAGTGAATTTCAATGAGAACACACATACAAGGAAGGAGATCAAGAATTTTCTCCTGCACAACCACCCTAGCAATGATCTGATCTAACCAAGTAAAAAGGAATGCACATTTAGCCCATGCATAAGCTCTCCTACGATTGGTGATCACCTGCAGCCTTCAACCTCTTACTAGTACCTCCATCCCTCGCTCACAGGTGTTTATGACCAGAATCCAAGTAAGTAAAATGTTATAATTCTCTGGTTCATTTCATTTCATCGTTATATTATCACCTATTGTTTATCTAGCCACCCATTGACCTCCTCCAACACTCACCCCTCCATATACCCATCAAAGCCTCACCAAATCCTACCCAAATCTCCCAATACCTCATTCTGACCAACCAGAGTCCTTTGTGCAATCACAAAGGAGACACCAAAATTCATTATGTGGCATTCCTAGTTTTCCACAGTAACCAACATCGGTTACACCTAACCACCTTCGGTCACCCTTAACCGGAATCGGTCTCTGTATTTTCCCATACAACCCAGAATAGTGACATATTCACCTAATTCCACATCACCCTCATTCACTTGTGATCTAAATGAGACCTTTTTCAGACCTGCAGAGACCCAGAACTAGTTACTGGACCTTTGGATCCTACTCTAACCTAGCCTGTTAGATTAAATCTTTCTTATTGTGTTTTAAGTGAGATACCTAAATCATTTCGAATTACAATAGGATTTATTTTATTCACCACATTAAATTGTTTAAAATAGTGGACTGACAACCATCTAGGAAGTATCACACTTCCCAGATCTAGCACATGCTAGGTAGTTCACTGCACATATTGTTTAACTCTTTCTGGTGGTCTTACTTTTCATTACAGGTAGTTCCTCCTAGCCAAAAGGAAGCTTTCACGATCAACTATGGATTCGGAAGTCATACGCGTGCAACAACCCATCAACCAACATTAAAGTAGGTATTCCTCCTACTCCTGTTACCCTGTTTGTTTCGTCAATACTTCAAAGAAATGTCTAAGAATCAGGTGAAACACTATCATTATATGTTTGTTTATCCCTCGGTGTATGGGTACAAATCCATAACATGGAAGACTAGTGATATAACTATCCCATAAGGAAACACTGTCTCATATGTGTTTGTTGTAAATTTCCTCAAAACCTTATATGGTCTGATATTTTTCCACTTCAATTTGTCAAATGTAGAGTATTATAGTAAATGTTACAAAGGGAATAAATACCATACTTGGGAAGATAATAATGGAAAGTGATATATATATATATATATATATATATATATATATATATATATATATATATATATATATATATATATATTTGTGTGTGTGTGTGTGTGTGGAGAGTCTTTAGTTTATTAATTAGGGTGTAGGTTGTGAGTTTTATTATATTCAGCTGCACACTAATAAGGATGTAGGTTCGAAATTTTATTTTGCTTATTTTGTAAATAAGGTTATTTTTCGATAAACTTAGTTTGGAGTTAGGTAGACCCTAGGGGCATAAATGTCCTCCTCTAATTGACAAGTAGTCAGTAGTACGCTATTTAGGGAATTTTAGCGAGTCAAGGTTATTTCTTAACAAACTTAGTCCACACTGAGGGAGACCTTAGATTTCAACATCCTCGTTGCATCCTAACAAAACTTAGTGGTCGTCTTATCAAAAATAACACATTGTCTAATTTCTTCCTCCTCTAGAGTTAGTGTCCTTAACATAATCTTGTAATCTCACAAAAATTAGCATTGGTCTTTTCCAAACATATCACATTACGTAATTGCTACATCCTAGAACTTTGGTGTCCTTATTACAGCCCCACAAAAGTAATTGTTGCTTAATTGCTAACCTAATACTTTTATGATCTTGTTATGACCTTGCAAAATTTAATGTCAATATTTTCTATTGGAACACATTGCGTACTTACCATGCCCTTAGAAATTATGGTCTGAAATTGTAAACCTAAAAAATCTTAATATTGGTCTTATCTAACATAAGTTGCCTGATTTCCACGTCTAAAATTTCATGACTTTTAAGGATTTGGTAGAGAATCCCTTGAGAATCATTTCTTTAAATTATTCATAACCATGAGTGGGCCCTTATACACATGGAAGGGAGATCTCACTTTAACATATTTGAATGAGAGTCATGCTATATGTAATATGATCTTATAGTTCACTGGGCTAAACTTAGTTGATGACTCAAGAATACTACATGTAACACAATCTTATAGTTAATTGGGCTAAATTTAGTTGATGACTCAATAAAACTACATGATCTCCTAAACCCACCAACACTACAAACATCTCCTAAATTAAATCTATAATGTTTGTGGACTTTGACCTTTTTTTGTTTTATCTCAAAATGGCCTCTAAATAATCATGAAATTAATAATTTTTTAAATATTTGTCGATAATAATCACAAGATAAAATGATTCACTTAACACATAAACAACTGTAAAGCATTTACCCTCTAATATATTCTCTAGTGAGTCTGAATGATGAAAAACTCATACTTTTGAAAAAGAATTTCCAAGCTTGAATCACACGAAAGAAACTTTATACAAAGTAGTCACATATAATATAAAATATCTTCTATATACCAAAAACCAAATATAGACTTTTCTATATACCAGAAATACAAAATGTAGACTTAAATAATAAAAATAAGAAATAGTCTCATATACTCTTAATGAAATTATAAACCTTGACACTAAAAGTATATATTAATTTCATATACTATAAACTATCTTATAATTTCAAAACAAGACACACCACATCAATCTTTAGGGTATTGTATCAGTCTTTAGCATGTTAAATTAATGTTTAGTGTATCCCAATTATTTTATGTGGGGTGACTAATTAGTGTTAAAGGTGCGTATAAGTGTTTGAAGTGTCCTAAATTAATTTAATGTGGGTGACTTAATATTATTTATGGTGAGAGAATTAGAATAATTATAGCTAATATTATGTTTCCATTCATCATTAGAATTAGAATTATTTTAGCTAATACTTCTAGAGATGTTATGTTAATGTTATAAATAATTTGTAAATTTATTGTTCATTTTATATAAACAAACATGAAAAAAAATTAAATGTTTTGTTATGTGGAAGGAATACAAATCAAATCTGCAATATTATCTAAATGATGTTAGTGATCATATAATCTTTCCAAGAATAAGTAGGAATTACACTAGTATGTTAATAAGTGAGATCGATGAAAAATATTTATTCCCTAACACAGTGAAAATAGGAACAAATTTATGTTCTCGGTATACACATGGATGGCTTAAGAAAACACTTGTGGAAATTTTTTACATAGTTGCTTGGGAATGCGTGGAGGATGGCCCAAGTTAATGGTCTAGAAAGATGGCACAAAAAACCTGAGATGCTATGTTTTATGGTTAGTAAATTTAAATAAGTTACATCAGCTCAACATGTGATGTTGATATATTCTGCTCCACATGTCTTGAACTCTATAGTGTCATGTGACATGCACATGTGAAATCCCTAAAAATTATTGTGTTCTAAGAAACTGAAAAACACTAGGAGTGACATTGCAAAAAACAACTAAATAGACACTAAATAATATTGTGAACTATTTTATTATTGTAATATTTTGTTTAGTATATAGAAACTAAATAATAGTGTGAACTGTTTATTATTACGGTCTTATTGTATTCACGTGTTTATTAATAAATGATAGAGGATTCGGTAATTTATACAATTTGTGTTTATTAATCATTGGTATGAGACTAGTTAATTATGTTGATATTATGTTGGTATTGGTTAAATATGCATGTGATCTTCGAGCTGTTAGTTGTGATTTCATTGCTCTTAGTTGTTTTAAATTAAATACATTAAGAAAAGTTTGATTTCTTGGATGCATTATAGTTGTAAATATTACGAATGTGGAGATCATTTGTATATATATATATATATTATTAGTTGTTAAATATTGGTGATTTTAATGTTGTGAATGTTTAATGAAATTTGAAGATATAAAAATTATGTGATATCATACTTTAACTCTCAATTTGGCATATGGGGACAAGTGCCTCTGCAAAGATAGGAATCGGTGTGTGCTGAAGGGGATTGCCCCTTAGGATGCCACATCGATATGCCCAACTATTGTTGCATGATGAAGGGGCTTGCCCCTTAGGATTTCACAACAATAGTTGGGTGGTATACTGTGCTGAGTAGAGGTTTTTAAAGTCACCCTCCGAACTTCCACTCAGAAATGCACCCTTCCGTAATATCACAATCATCCCTTTTGCAATGGACAGTTGTGATATTATGGGAGGGTGCATCTTGGGTGAAGGATAGCAATTGGCATTTATCGATACTTGAATTTTTCATGGATATTGTGACTATTTTATCATACTGGATGACATATATTTGATTTGACATGTATCGTACTAATGTTAATTGTATATTTTTTGTTTTGTACTAGTTACTCTTTTGAACAATGAATATGAATACCATGAGCCTAATTTCTCCCAATCTCATTTGTAAAATGAAGAGATATAATAAATACAAGCTTCCACGTAAACTGAAGATGAAGGGTGTTCACATAAAAAGTTTAAAAACTGCAAGAGTTCCTAAAAATAGTCATCAATTTATTAACAATTTATGAATTATATGTATATTATAGATAGTTTAGTATGCCATTGAATACAAGTTGTTCAGAAAGTACAACAAATAATTTTTATTACAATTCAAAATTTTAGCACCAATTCTTATATTCAAATGAATATGTGAAAATTTTGAATTATTTATATTCATCAATTTTAGTTTGTAAGCTCAATTTTTTGAAAAAGAATGGTATGTGGGTGTTGTGATAATTATTATTTTATTGTTGTTTAATTATTGTGTTTTGGCATGCATAAATGTATATATATATTTTAAAGATGTTATTAATATTTTAATTTTTTTAATTTCTAACTTGTGTTTTAAATAAACATGTTCTTGTTTTGATAGTTTTTATTGTTTTAAGCTAAATGTCGCATTCTTTGTCACATTATAGATGACCATATTGTGATATGCTTGTGCAATGGAAGCAGTAGGCAGTACTATAAATTGTTTTTTTCCTTGCATTTCAATATTGTCTTTTATACACGTGCCTTTTGAATTAGACAAAAATTCAAATGCTTCCAATTTTTTAAGATGGTATTCATGTTGATGATGATGAATCACAAGTCAAAATTTATTTTGGTAAGTATGAAATAATTATTTCATTAACAATACAAAACTGCATGTAATAATTTTTAGGATGGGAAGGAGGCCCAAATGGCAAAGCATGATCGATCTTCATGTCCAAGAGATTACAAAGGAAAAGAGTTAGTTTTCATATGATGAGCTAGAATGGACACCAATAGGGGATGAGCCGAACGTCGACATTTGTGCCACCATACCGCTCACAAGACTACATGCATTTCTAAAGGGGGAAGGTTCTAATGAAAGTTTTGAGACTACCTTCGTCCGCACAAATCACAACTCAACAAATATAGAAAATACAAAACCACATACAACCAAATCATATTCTAGGTTTGGAAATTCACTAACAAATTATTATTTTTTATGTTATTTTCGTAAAAATTTACATATAGCATTTGATGTTACCATTTTTAATGCAACTATTGGTGTTCGTATGGTTCAAACAACAATAAAAATAAGTTAGTAACAAGTGAAAAAGTGAGTAGGTGTATGATTAAAAGGGGTTTCCAATGTCATTTCAATGTGAAGGTTTTTTATGGGAGACCGACAACGGCCATAATATTATACAACCATCTGTTTCATTGTGATGTAAATGGTGAGTGTTGTCATGGGATGAATGAAAATACCATTAATGATCCTTGTCTGAATATTGCCCAGTACTTATCAAATGAATGCAAAACTTATATTGAGAGTCTTTTGTTAATGGGAGTCACCGTGGACATGGTGTACGATAAATATATAGAGGATCCATCAAACATGGGTATATCAAGTAGGAGGGACGAATACATGACAATAAAGGACATGCTAAATGCGTGGAAAAGAGTTCGTTGTAGAAGGTCTCATAAGCACGCCGATGATGCCATGAGTGTGAAATTATGGCATGCGGAGGAAAGAGACATATTTTTCTACTATCAACACCCAAATGGAACCACCATTCCATTCATTATGGGGTTGTAAACACTGTGGATGTGTGAAATAATGGTTCAACATTCACACAAATCCATAATATCCATGGACTCAACGTTTGCTACCAAAAAATATGGCGTAAGTAATTGGAATGAATTTTGAAATGATGTGTAATTTACGTATCAATAATATTGATCCCTTTTTGTTATATTAAACCCCATGTTACTATTTGATGTCATATTTCTTGCAGTACCAATTATACACATTGCTTGTTTTTGACAAGAAAAACGCTGGGGTGCCCGTGGCATGGGCCATTTCTATGAGGAATAAAATTGAATATATTTACGGGTGGTTGGCAGAAGTCCAAACATGAGGAAAAAAAATTCGTGCCGATTGGCTAATCAATGCGTTAATTACGGATGATATGTCGGCTGAAATCCAAGCCATCAGGTGTGTTTTTGGTTATCGTGTAGTGTTATGCCTATGGCACATGCACAAGTATTGTAGCAAGGAGTCTAGGTGGAAGATTTTTGAGAGACTAGGTACCATCATGTATGGTTCTAAAATGCATCACGAGCACACATTTTGAATCATTCAAGAATTCTTTAATGAATTCAAAGAGGAAACTAAGTTCCTTGAGTACTTCAGGAATACATGGTGTGAGATAAAAGAAGGTGTTGGTGAGTGTGATCCTTTGTGTGTTTTCTTATTAATTATCATCAATTATAATTCTTAGTTTATAATGTCATTGATTTTCAATCCGTGTCACTTGAAAACTATGTGGGAAACAAATTTTAAAAACTTCTCCCATGCAAATCAAGAAACAAATGCATTCATTGAATCCTACCATTGTTTTTTCAAGACTAGATACTTGTGTGATATAAAAAATAAATGTACTCGCCGGATGGACTATTTGTTCTACACACTTGTGTACAAGGTGGAGCCATTTTACAAACGCAAGAGGAAGTTGCAAAAATATGTCTTCTTGACCAATTTCAAAAAAGAAAGACATCTATTGACAGTGGTTAAGAGAGCAAAGAGTATTATTAATACAGATCGCCTTGCAATTACGCCTGATTGCAATCAATTGTGGGTGAGGAGACAAACAACTAGAAGCACATGGTATTTTGTAAGGTAATGCAGAGCCTTGGAAGTATGCAAATGTGCTTGGCCTATTAGATGAAACACATGTAAGAACGTGTTAAAGGCGTTGGAATTTCACAAGCAATATGTGTCGATGTCATCATATCAAGCACCGGAAGTGACAAGTAGTTCAATTCCATCATATGTTACCGATGTAGATTGCTAAGCATAAGTTGTAACGAAATAAGCATCATGTTGTTTTTTTTTTTCATTTCACGAGCATGAGGCAATACTTATGGGGAGACAAGCAGGGTAAATGAAGACACGTTCTGACACGGCCCCTCTTTTTCGTATCCAACAACAGAATTATAAGGTAATTTAATGTCATCATATGTGGCAAGAAGGGCCGAATTAAGGTTTCGAAGCGCCCTAGGTAGTACTTGAAGAGTACACCCCCCCTTCCACCCCCTGTCCGGGACCAGGCACCCACTTGTGCATGTTTTTAAAACAATTATAGTATAATTGATGTGCCTCATGATTCATCCCTGCTAACATAGTATCAAGAAAATCTCAGGTCATCCATTATTTCAATTTTCGTATCGACTTTCCAGGGAGTACACACACGCTCAATAATAATGTCATTATGTCAAAATATCTATTCTTGATTTTTTCTAAGAGTATTGAATTTTCAAAAAAGAATCTAAATCATGGAATTTCTTTTAAAAAGAGCATTTAAAAAATTATAATATTGTTAAATAAAAATCCACTATTATTACTAATTGTTAAATAATAATATTAAAAAATCCACTACAGAGGAAGCAATAGAAATTGACCTAATTATTCTTTTTATAAATAATAAAGATCCACACTTTCTTTTGATGTATAAAATCTAAAATACTAATTTGGAATTCAACATTTTCATTGGCCATAATCAAAACAATTACACAGTGTGAAATTTACTAAAATGGACTATTAAAATATCACATACACTGTTTGGGATTAAATCAATAATTTTTTTCATAAGGGAATATCTGTTGCAAATCTAATCATTATAATTATCAGCTGTCAAACATTAATCTCCACCAATTACCCTCCTGCAAAACTAGAAAAAATACAACTTTTAGTAGAACCTATATGCAAAATGGCAAATCTATCAATTTTCCAATACTAATAGCAAAATGCCACTTTCTAAGGAAACCTATATGCCAGAAAACATCTGAAGACTGTATAGAAACATTTTTAAAATATTAGAATATTTATCTCAATGAAAGATCTTTAATACTGTACTGAACACTTCTTGAATCTTGAAAATAAATACAGATTCAAAAAATTGCAGGATTCTGGATTCTATGATAAACTTTATAGCGTTAAGTGTAACTTGTTAGTAGTTACCTGTTCGCTGTTACTTTGGTTAATGAATTGTCAATTGTGCAGTGCAGCAGCATGGAAAATCCGCAAAGAAAACAAAAATTAGAGATTCCAATTTCCTGAAGGCTGATATTCTAAATCCTGATTTGGTGATTCCTATAGGCCACCAGTCTAGTACAACTAGTAGATATGATGATATGATCTATCAGACAGAGACTATCTTGATCCATCGCTCAACTTTGTCACTAATATGAAAACATCCTGATTTTTAGACTATATAGAAACATCTGTAGTGTTTATATACAATTATACTAATATATTATATATATGTAAATTGAATGGCTCATCCTGCATCTGCCATTGGACAATCACACCGGTTCAAACTGGTAAAGCCGACTTGAAGGCTGAAATTTGATTTTTTTAAAACAAATTGAGCCGCCCCTCCTTATTTGGCACCCTAGGCAACTGCCTAAGTTACCTAGGGCATGAAACGCCCTTGGTGGCAAGTAGAGATATAGATTGCTAAGAATAAGTTATAATGAAAAAATCATCGTGTTGAAATTGTTTTCATTTCTTGTGTTGTAGCCAATACCTAAGTAGAGACAAGCACTGTAAACGATGGTATGTTATGGGATGGCCCCTCCTCTCCACCTTGACACTCACTGACAGTTGATGGTTATTTGTTGATGCCTTCAATCAATTAATCGATGCCAATGATAATGTTCATCACACATATTTATGATTAGGTGGCATTGTGTATTCATGGGTACTATGATATTGAAAAACCTATTGTGTAAATAAATAATTTTCTATAATGTCTTATACATCACAAGAACTCCTAAAATGGTTGGGGCTGGTGTTTTGATGATAGAAAGCGATTCAGATTTTATGGAACACGCATCCAAAGAATTCTTGAAGTCAGTCTCAGATACACGACTGAGTACAAAGGAACAGAAAAAAAACATTCTTTGAATGTGTTCAAAGGTTTAGGAGGGACCTAGAAGCATCAAATATGTTTGATGTTTCTTTCAAAGGAGATGTCAATGAGATCGCCACCACCCGCATGCATCCATGGTTTAGTGCAAGTAAAAAATGCCACCGCAGAGTGAGTAAGATGCCAGTCATTGTAGAAGATTTGGATAATCATGTTGAAGACTACGAATGCTTCCAATTTACCAATGATAATCGTGCAAAGAGGAGATAAACCAAACAAATGGAAAATAAAGGTTAAAACATTGAACTATTAGTGCCAACTATTTGTAAGAAATTTTAATTGTGGAGGTGAAGACTAACATATTGATCATTTATTTTACAGGTGGTTCAAATGCAGCTGAAACATCTCCCCTCTGCCGCTTATCTTTCAGCAATTTAGCATCTGCGCAAGGTGTATATTGAATGTCCTTAATATCATAACATTTATTTAATGTATGTATGGAAAAAATCCTTTGATACCTTGGCATATATTTAATTCATTATGTTGTAGATGCAACGGATATGCAAATGGCGTACCTTACAGAATGAGCAGGTTGAACTTTGGAAAGTAAATGTATGACATGTTGAGTGGGCATAAATTATAATTGTAAACATTTCCAATTCATATATATGAGATTGTACATTGCGTATATTTAAAATACATAAATATGCAATGTGTACATCTGACCTACTCTTTGACTATTTTTAGAGTGTTTTAAAAAAGTGCTTGGTGGTGTTAGCCAACATAGAACCACTCACATAATATATGAATAGTATAAACTATTTTAAGAAACAGAAATTTGATGTAATTATGATGAAAATATGTAATCAACAGTAGAAAATTATCATGTTGAAGTTTAATTGCTACTATCAAAGTGCTGAAAAATAAACCTTTTTCAACACTATATAAAATATTTCAACACGTTGACAAATGCATGGTGTTTTTCAGCACTTTGAAAATGTGACCCCATTAACCAAAAGGCGCAACCCGTGGTGATCTTCCTTCTCATTGTAAAAATTGAATCCACATAAACTACTTTTCAGGTGGAGAAGGGTTCAATTTTTCCAAAGCGATGGAAAAAGGGGTGCGCTTTCCGCCATGATAAAAAACACATGGCACTTTTAAGTAGTTCAAAAAAAAAGACCCCATTCAATGAAAGGCGCAACCCACAGTGCTTTTCCTTCTTGTTGAAAACATTGAATCCACATAAACTAGATTTTAGGTGGAGAAGAGTTGAGTTTTTTGCAAATCGATGGAAAAAGGGGTGCGTTTTCTGCCACGTTGAAAAACGAAAGGTATTTTTTAACAGTTTGACAAACGCGACCCCGTTCACCAAAAGGAGTAACCTGTGGTGCTCTTCCTTCTCATTGTAAATGTTGACTTCACATCAACTACTTTTCAGGTGGAGAAGGGTTCAATTTTTCCAAAGCGATGTAAAAAGGGGTGTGTTTTCCACCACGTTGAAAAACACACGCTATTTTTAAGCACTTTGAAAATGGCGATCAACATTATCCAAAAGGTGCAACTTACGATGCTTTTCCTTATTTTTGTAAGCATTAAATCCACATAAACTACTTGTCAGGTGGATAAGTGTTGAGATTTTTCCAAAGCGATGGAAAAAGGGGTGCGTTTTCCGCCATGTTGAAAAATGCACAGTGTTTTTCAGCAGTTTGAAAAATGCGACCCCGTTAAGCAAAAGGCATAACCCGCAGTGCTCTTCCTTCTCATTGTAAACATTGACTCCACATCAAATAATTTTTAGGTGGATAAGGGTTCAATTTTTCCAAAGTGATTGAAAAAGGGGTGCATTTTCCACTACGTTGAAAAACGCATGGTGGCTTTTAGCACTTTGAAAATCACGATCAACATTCTCCAAAAGGCGCAACCCATGGTGCTTTTCCTTCTTGTTGTAAACATTGAATCCACATAAAATAATTTTCAGGTGGAGAATGGTTCTGCAACGTTGAAAAACGAAAGGTTATTTTTAACAGTTTGACAACGCGATCCCCGTTCACCAAAAAGGGGGAGTAACCGGTGGTGCTCTTCCTTGCTCATTTGTAAATTGTTGACTTCACATCAACCTACTTTTCAGGTGGAGAAGGGTTCAATTTTTCCAAAGCGATTTTGAAAAAGGGTGTGTTTTCCACCACGTGAAAACACACAGCTTATTTTTAAGCCACTTTGAAAATGGGCGTCAAACAGTATCCAAAAGGTGCAACTTACGATGCTTTTCCTTATTTTTGTAAGCATTAAATCCACATAAACTACTTGTCAGGTGGATAAGTGTTGAGATTTTTCCAAAGCGATAGAAAAAGGGGTGCATTTTTGGCCACGTTGAAAAACACACGGTGTTTTTTAGCAGTTTGAAAAATGCGACCCCATTCAGCAAAAGGCATAACCCGCAGTGATCTTCCTTCTCATTGTAAACATTGATTCCACATCAAATAATTTTTAGGTGGAGAAGGGTTCAATTTTTCCAAGTGATGAAAAAGGGGTGCATTTCCACTATACGTTGAAAAACGCATGTGGCTTTTTAGCACTTTGAAAATCACGATCAACATCCTCCAAAAGGGCACCCTGTGCTTTTCCTTCTTGTTGTAAACATTGAATCCACATAAAATAATTTTCAGGTGGAGAACGGTTGAGTTTTTTCTAAAGCAATGGAAAAAGGGGTGCATTTTCCACAACGTTGAAAAATGCATAGTGTTTTTCAGCAATTTAAAAAATGTTACCCCATTCACCAAAAGGTGCAACTTGTGGCGCTTTTCCTTCTTGTTGTAAACATTAAATCCACATAAAATAATTTTCAAGTGGAGAAGAGTTTATTTTTTCCGAAGTGATGGAAAATGGGGTGCGTTTGCTGCCACGTTGAAAAACACATGGTAGTTTTCAGCAGTTTGAAAAATGCTACCCTGTTCACCAAAATGTGTAACCCATGGTGATTTTCCATCTTGTTGTAAACATTGAATCCATATAATACACTTTTCAAGTGGTGAAGGTTTGATTTTCTTCCAAAGGGATGGAAAAAGGGGTGATTTTTCTGCCACGTTGAAAAACACACGTTATTTTTCAGCACTTTGAAAATCATGATCAACGTTCTCCAAAAGGCGCAACGCGCAGTGATTTCCCTTCTTGTTGTAAAGATTGAATACACATCAACTACTTTTCAAGTGGATAAGGGTTGAGTTTTTTCCAAAGTGATGGAAAAAGAGGTGTGTTTTCCACCATGTTGAAAAACGCATGGTGTTTTTCAGCAATTTGAAAAATGTGACCCTGTTCACCAAAATGTGCAACCAGCGGTACTTTTCCTTATTTTTGTAAACATTGAATTCACATCAACTAATTTGTAGGTAGGGAAGGGTTGGTTTTTTTCCAAAGTGATGGAAAAAGGGGTGATTTTTCTATAACATTGAAAAATGCACGTTTTTTTTAGCACTTTGAAAAATGTAACCCCATTCTCCAAAATGTGTAACTTGTGGTGCTTTTCCTTCTCATTGTAAACATTGACTCGACATAAAATACTTTTGAGGTGGAGAAGGGTTCAATTTTTCCAAAGAGATGGAAAAAGTGGTGTGTTTTCTGCCACGTTGAAAAATGCACACTGTTTTTCAGTACTTTGAAAATTGCGATCACGTTCTCCAAAAGGCACAACCCGCAATGCTTTTCCTTCTTGTTGTAAACATTGAATCAACATAAACAAATTTTTAGGTGGAGAAGGGTTGAGTTATTTCCAAAGTGATGGAAAAAGGGAGGTGTTTCCTAACACGTTGAAAAATACATGGTGTTTTTCAACAGTTTCAAAAATGTGAACCTGTTCACCAAAAGGTGCAACCCACGGTGCTCTTCCTTCTCGTTGTAAAAATTGACTCCACATAAACTGATTTACAGGTGGAGAAGGGTAAAATTTTCCAAAGCGATGGAAAAAGGGGTGCGTTTTCTGCCATGTTGGAAAATGCATGGTGTGTTTCATCACTTTGGAAAATGTAATCAACGTTCTCCAAAAGGTGCAACCCACACTGCTTTTTCTTCTTGTTGTAAACATTGAATCCACATAAACTACTTTTCAGGTGGAGAAGGGTTGAATTTTTTCCAAAGCGATGGAAAACTTGGTGCGTTTTCTACCACGTTGAAAAATGCACAGTGTTTTTTAGCACTTTGAAAAACCCGATCCCGTTCACCAAAAGGCGTAACCTGCAGTGTTCTTCCTTCTCATTGTAAACATTGAATCCACATCAAATTATTGTCAGGTGGATATGGGTAGAATTTTTCCAATGTGATGGAATGTGGGGTGCATTTTCTACCACGTTGAAAAACACACGGTGTTTTTCAATACTTTGAAAAACCTGACCCAATTCACCAAAAGGCACAACCCACTGTGCTCTTCCTTCTCGTTGTAAAAATTGACTCCACATAAACTACTTTTCAGGTGAAGGGTTCAATTTTTCCAAAATTACGGAAAAAGGGGTGCGTTTTTCACCACATTGAAAAACGCATGGTGCTTTTCAGCACTTTGAAAATTGTGATCATGTTCTCCAAAAGGCGCAACCCGCGGTGCTTTTCCTTCATGTTGTAAAAATTTACTCCTCATGAACTAATTTTCAGGTGTAGAAGGGTTGAATTTTTTCCAAAGTGATGGAAAAAGGGGTGCGTTTTTGCCACGTTGAAAAAGGCACTGTGTTTTTCAGTAGTTTGAAAAACGTGAGCCCATTCAACAAAAGGCACAACCCGCAGTGCTTTTCCTTCTTGTTGTAAACATTGAATCCACATCAACTAATTTTCAGGTGGAGAAGGGTTTATGTTTTTCCAAAGTGATGGAAAAAGGAGTGATTTTTCTGCCACGTTTAAAAACGCACAGTGTTTTTCAACACTTTGAAAAGGGCGTCCCTGTTCTCCAAAATGCGTAACCCACAGTGCTTTTCCTTCTTGTTGTCAACATTGAATCCACATCAACTACTTTTTAGGTGGAGAAGGGTTGAATTTTTCAAATTCAATGGAAAGTGGGGTGTGTTTTTCACCACTTTTAAAAATGTGACTCCGTTCTCCAAAAGGCGCAACCCGTGGTGCTTTTTCTTCTTGTTGTAAACATTGAATCCACATCAACTACTTTTCAGGTGGAGAAGGGTCGATTTTTTTCTAAAGCGATGGAAAAAGGGGTGCATTTTCTGCCACGTTGAAAAATGCATGGTGTTTTTAAGTAGTTTGAAAAACAAAACCCCATTCACCAAAAGGCACAACCCGCGATGCTTTTCCTTCTTGTTGTAAACATTGAATCCACATCAACTACTTTTCAGGTGGAGAAGGGTTGAGTTTTTTCTAAAGCGATGGAAAAAGTGGTATGTTTTTCGCCACATTAAAAAATGTGTTAGTGCTCAAAATGGTCTTGCCCCAATTTTCCTTTGAAAATCTATCCTGATTAATATTTATTGCCATTTTTAAAATTTGTTTATGGGTCGTAGATCACTTATGGATCAATGGTTTTCTCTTTTTTACCTGTTCCTCTGGAAAAGGTTTGTAATTTGGGTCTCATGTTCTCTGATTGTCTAAAAACTTAGTTTCTCCCATATTTTCCATTCTCCAAAGTCGGGATTTGTTTTTGTTGTCATTTTTGCCCTAAATAGTTCAAGAAAAATGAATGGATGTCTCTCTAATGGACGTATTTGATCGTTGTAACATTCCTAAATTCTCTTTCCTTTGAGAAATTTTCATTTTGGGGCTCAAATGATCATTTTTTTGTATTTTACGGTTTGAAGGGTGTTTCTCCTGGTCAAATTTACATCCTCGCATCGATAGGGAATGTGGCCTCTTTTGGTTGGACATGGATCAGTTGGGTACTTCAAAATTTCTATGTATCACCTCAACTTAAAACTGTGTCGTTGTGGAGGAACGATGATCATTTGATGATGATTTGCTTTTTGTTTGGCCTTAGAGTAGCACCAGGAGGACACATGGAGACTTCTGCTACTTTTCTCGGACTTAGAAATTTTTTTGTGTAGTTAAAACAGTTTGGCGGAAATAGGGACACGTGCCGAGCCTGCGCTCGTTCAAAGTCTTAAACATGGAAACCATTTTGAAGAAGTGCCAGGAGGACACTTGGAGGCCTCTACTCACTTTGAATTTTTCTTAGACTTTTCAATGGCCAAAGGAGACTGCCTTAGAGCATGACACTTGGCGCCTTCCATTGAGCTTCAAGCCTTCAAACGAATTTCGCAGGGCCAGGACACGTGGTGAGCTAATGCTTATTTAAGGTCTCAACTTTTGGGGACTATCTCAAGAAGCACCATTGTGACACGTGGTAGTTTGACAAGTAAAAAGGACTTTGGAAGCGGACCATTGAGGATAACTTATAATTTTTGCCTCTTATGCTCAAAAGGGTTAAAATATCAAAAATGGCCCGCAATCTGGAAAAAGGAAAGGTTAAAGCTTGCTCTAGTCAATGACAGAGGTGCGGGCCTTCGGAGGAAATTTGCAAATTTTCATTTTCTGGGAAAATAAATTAAAGGTATGAAAAGGAGCATGGTTCTGCTGGGGCCCTCATTAAAAACTAGAACTGGAAGGATGGAGTTGCGAGGGAAATTTGGAAAAAGTTCCTTTTTCCAAAAAGAGGATCAAATGACAGAATTTATCTGTGGTTCCTTTGGGACCCACCTCAAGACACGTGTCAAGATCATTTCCTGAGAGCGGAGGCATGGAAAAAAATGTGAAATTTTTCCATTTTTCCAAAATTCGTAAAAAGTCAGAGGGAACCCCTAGGCCTGTTTTGAAAATTGAATCTTCTATGTGGATAACCCAAATTCAATGTAAAGGTCAACGACAACTGAGAGTTTGAATCTGATTTTCCCCCCATTTTTCTGAAACACTCCTAGAAGTGTGAGTCTTCATGATTTCTTGTTTTTTTCTACACGCTAGGTAGAGAGAGGAGATAATGTTGATATCTGAGTTTGGTGGGGAGATCTGGAAGACGTCTTTCACCATTAAAATTTTCTAACAATCGAGCCCGATCGGATTTTCTATTTTTCTTCTCTCAAGCATGCAAGGAGCTAGATTTGATAGATTTGGGGAGGAAGTGGTTGTCAAATTGAAGAAAGAGTGATCTATTAGATGAGGGAGTTGAATGTAGAAGATATTCGATGAGATCTGCCCCCTCGAGCACCTAGTGAATTTTAACAGATCTGATCCCAGAAATTGTGATCGTGATCATGGCAAGCATTGGTGGCACTCAATTTTTGGATTTTTGGGGGGGGAAATGGGCTCTGTTGTAAATGTTATAAATGGCAAAAAAATTTCATGCAAATGGTTGGAGTGTTAAAGGTCGAAGAAAATTCCCAAGAGGAAAATTTGACAAATCTTGTCTTTTGAGAATCCATATGAGAAACTTGGTTATCTCTTTTTGTATTAATTTTTATTGTGTCAAGGTGGTTGTAAGTGTACAACCATTGACAAGCTTTGAGACTGTTCTAGAAACGTTCCCCTGCTAATAGATTTAATCAAATTCGAGTGATTTTGTGTTGTCTTGAGAAAAATATGTCTATTTTATTTCTGAATGTGGGAGTAGTTTCCCTTGTTTCCATTGCAATCTTGTATTAAAATATGATTCAACCACATATGCCTCAATCCTTGTGATAGTTTAGTGGCATCTGCGAATTCATTACTCAGAAGATATTTCATCTAGGATTGGAATAAACGATTCGAAATCACTTTTATTTAATTTGTTTAACAGAGATTGTCTGTAAGCCTTTGGGTGTACCTTAGGTGTGGTTTGGCTTAGATCTTGATGCTTTGTTGGGTTCTCTAACTTGATCCTTCATGTTAGAATCTCGTAGGTTGTGTGAAAAGGTATTGATCTAGGTCTTCATTGAAGCACGTATTCTGGTTAAAGGAACATTTCAACTGTCTTGTGGCATTCTGTTGGTCTAACATACCATTTTGTAATATTTTTAAAGGACCTAACAAATCAAGTTCATTCTATCTCACCTCCCACCAAAAAATTCATTTAATACAACTAATCCTACCCGTACTACCCAGGTTGTTTGTCATGTGTGTATGCCAATGCACAATCCTCATCACCAAAACATGTAGAAACAATCAGGCTCCCAAGTGTCTTTAGTAACCTTTTCCTTGTGAAAATATCTCCACAATCTAGAAGTGACAACTTATGAGAGTCAGATTTGGTGTGTTGATCATATTTTCCCAAGGTCTTCTCTATAAAATTTATGTAAAAGAAGGATTTACCAGTGTTATTCAAATAACAGAGGTTACAAAATAGGTTCTCTTACCTTGGTTGAAAGGCACAACCTAAAATAGTTAGGATCATATCACATCCTTTTAAGGTGCTACCCACTCCTATTCAAAGAATGAGTGTTGAAAGATCAAATAGATTTCTTCCCCGGCTGTAAAACAACACATATAATCATCTATCTGCCTCTGAGTATCATGTTGAATCCATGACATTGTTTCACCTTTGAAGGAGATTAAATTTGGGTACTAACACGCTTCTGGTGCCGTTTTAAGGTACTGCAGCTCACATTCAAGCCCTGGTAAAACACTTCTTGTATGCTCCAAGTGCTATGTGTAATTCTTTCAATGTTTACACCTAGTGCACTAGCTTTCATTTGATAAATCTTGGTAAAGAAAGGTCAGAGTCTTTAAATTTCTATTTTCCATGTTGATAGACATTTGAACGATCAAATTTAGTGCATTTACACAACTAAGGTGGAAATCCTTAGTGCCGACTTCCTATTGATCTGATTTTTAATGAATACCAGTGTCTTAAAACTCTATCAAAGTCATATTTGTTACGAATATTTGTAAATATATAAGGAAGAAGATAAATTTATTTGCTAGGGATCCTACTAGGACAATGTTTCCAAAGTTAGGAAAAGTAAAATCAGAAGAAATAAAATCTTGGAGAGTTGTACGAGATCAACATATAAGGAGGGGGATATCCATTGATGAAAGTGATCAGCCTATCATTAAATATTGCCATTCAAGTGATTCTAAATCAAGCAGCCTCTTTGTGGAATTGAATTATGTAGCTGGAGAAGGACCTTAATTTGATCTTCAAAAGTTTTCTTATGATTCTCCACCTGTCTTTTCAGAATTTGATAGGGATTTATAAGAAACAAGGCCTTTAGAGGGTATCCATTTTGAAAATTCTAATCCTGTGTTCTAAATACATTCCACCCCTTATCAATTTATTACCCCTCAAGGATCACCTTCTTGAATCAACATGTCCAAGCCCCCACCCAGACCCCCTTTTGTTGTAAACACCTTTGGACCTATAATTTTTGTGGGAAAGGCTGGTTATCTAAATGTAGTGCTTCAAGATGTAAGGAACAAAATACCAAAGTTCTAAAGAAACAATGCTATAATTGGTGATCAGCATCTAAAGATTTTTATCAATATGATGGAAGATTTTGATATTAAACATGAAGATGTATATATCAAACTATTTATCCATACCTTGGAAGATGTCAGGGACTAGTACAAAGCTTTGCCAAATAACTCTATTGATTCTTGTACCGAGATGAGAAATGCATTTAGATTACAGTATGGTGACAGAACTAACCCTAGGTTTCTTATGACAGAATTTGAAAACATCAAAAATAATACTAATGAGTCAGTACATGATTTCAACACAAGGTTTAATAAGACCTTGAGGATATTACTTGTTAGGATAAGACCATGTGATGAGTGATGTTTGATCAAATATATTGAGGAATTTGATAAAAAGGTTGTAATTTACTTAAGAGAGAAAAACCCCACAAATTTGAGGCAGGCCTTCACCATGGCTTTGCAAATAGAGAATAACATCAAGGCAATTGGAAATCATCCAAAGATGGAAGGTGTAAAGCTGATTAACCAAAAAAAACTCAGACAAGCAAGGTTGTTGATCTAGAGGAGGTTGTGAAAACTTTGGCAGGGGTTGTCAGGGAAATTTCCTACAAACTAGCCCAGACTAAGAAGGGACTTGAGCAGAGCTCACAAGGTCAACACAAGAAACAAAGTCAATACAGGTTTACAAAACACCAAAGATTTGATGACAGAGGAAAGTGACCTGTTGGATTTGGAAATAGGAAGCCCCAAGGCAGGGAAAATAGAATGGTGCCTGATCCTTTGGCTGCCAGAGTTGCAATTGTGGAGGAGATAGATGTCATTGATTGGTGTGACAAATGTTTCATGCCTCATGCTCATTGTGAAGAAGATCAGCATAAAGAATAATAAGCTGATGACGAGGTCTGTATGATTGGTTGTTCCACTAGCTCACAATAAGGGGCAACTTCAACTGAGGTAATAAGTGTCTGGACAACTTCCACTTTTTGGGACTACATTCATAGGGCACCTATTCTTCCTCCCTCTCATATTTTAGAAGTAGATAATATACATTATTTTGAATTGTCCAATAATGACTTTGAATATTTAAGGGATTTAATGGTAAAGAAGTATGATGGAGGAATTCTATCTGAGGAAGATAGATAGTTATTGATGAATGTTGTGGTTGCTCAAGAGAAGGAATATAACACAAGAAGTAAGGCTGTCAAAGGGATAGGGCCTTAAGCCAAGCCAAAATTTCCCTTACTTTCAAACATTCCTAAATAGGCTCCTAAGAAAGGTGCATGTGCCAAAATCCTTGCAGTTCCAAACAAGAATCACACCCCTCATCATGCCCAAGTTATCAAAAATCTTGTACCAGCTAATGAGTTTGTTAGATTTCCTTCCAATACTGCCTTGCCAAAGAATGTCCCATATGACATTGCCCAAGTTTTAAGCCAAATCAAAGTCTCTATTATAATTGTTGAGTTGGTCAGGATTCCTGAGCACAAAAAGAGAGCATTTGAATACTTGGGGTTAAAAGAAGAGAAGACTGCCCTAGGCAGAAATGTAAATATTGTGGAGACTCCTTTGATCATTGAAGAATTAGAGACAAAACCAACATTGGAGGAACTAGGAGAACCATATAAGGTCTATTTTGGGACATCCTTGGTGGAATCTCAGTTGAATTTGGACCCATTCTTGACCACTTTGATTATTAAGGACAAACTGTTGCACAACTACATGTTTGACTTAAGGGCATCATGTAATGTCATGCCTCTGGAAGTCATGAATGAGCTGAATATCAAAGTGACAATAGAATATGGGAAGTGCACTACCATGGACTCCAGATAAGTGTCAATAGTGGGATGTGTGAAGGATTTGGTGGTGCAACTTGCAACCTACCCAAATAAAAATTTAAAACTTGATGTTGTCATTGTTGACTGCCCATCCAAGTGGGGCATGCTATTGTCAAGAAAATGGGATGAAAGTGTAGGTGGGAGTGTCCAAATGGATATGTCCTATGCCACCATTCCAATTGAAGGAATCCTTGTCAAGTTGTATGGAGAGAAGAAGATGTTGCACCTTATTGAGGATCCTAATAATGCATCATATGAAATATTGTACACAAATGTTGATGTAGAAAACTTTGTGGGATTTGCTGATGGAAAGGATCACAAGATTGAAGAATGAAAGTGTCTTGAGAATGCAGGATATCCTTGGAATCTATTGTTTGATGGAGCTTTCTTCAAGTTTGGAAATGGTGTTGGTTTTGTTTTTCTTTCTCCAGGTCAGGAAAAGTTTGTTTTTTCCTTCAAACTCAACTTTGAGTGCACTAACACCATTGTTGAGTATGAGGCATTGTTGTTAGGTTTACGAATTTCTTCAAAATATGGTGCCAAGGAAATAATTGTCAAAGGAGACTCAAAATTAATTATAAAACAAGTCATAAAACTGTATGCCATAAAGAATCAATGAATGAAATAGTAAAACCATGCAGTTTGGGATTTCATTGAGATGTTTGATTCATTCAACATTGTGCATCATGAAAGAAAGTTCAATGATTTTTCAGAAAGGCTTTTAGTGTTGGGGTCTTGCTTTGACAATCGTACAGTGTCACCATATTGTTAATATGAGTTTTATGTATTGACAAGACCCTCTGTCCCTGATAATATTAAACACTAACATGTTTTTGATGATGATACTTAGATTAGAAGATTCCTGCAAAACAAGGGATAGTTCATTGATCAATGCATCGATCTAGAGCTAATGGCATGTACAATAGAGGGAAATGAAACCTTGTTTGACAAGGGCATCATCCAACTAGAGACCAATACCATTCCTAGAGGATTGGTTACTCTTGAGTCCAATTTTGATAATGTTGATCACATTTTTAACAAATGCATTACAGCCTCGAGGGATATTGAGCATGAACTTGGCATAAAGGAGAAGCCAAGGAAAATTTGGTTAGGAAAAAACCTCAGCAAGGAGGAGAAGCAGTCATATATCATATTTTTGAAGAAATACCAAGATTGCATGGCTTGGACCTATTCTGAACTAAAAGCATACAGAGAGGATCTATTTCAGCATGAGATTCCCTTGGAGTCTAATGCAAAGTCATTCAGGAAGAAACAGAGGCCCATCAATCAGCTCTTATCTCTCAAGATGCAAGAGGAACTGAAGAAGCTGAGAGATGGAGGGATTATTCAGCCCACTAGATATTCTTCTTGGGTTGTAAAACTAGTACTAGTGAGAAAGAAAAATGGCGACATCAGGCTGTGTATAGATTTCAGGAATCTAAACAGAGTATCAATGAAGGATAATTAGCATTTACCAAATATGGAGAACATGTTGCAGTTAGTGACTAGTTTTGAGTTGCTTTCCACCTTGGATGGTTTCTCTTGTTATAAGTAAGTTGTGGTGAAGGAATCAGAAAGAATCAAGACAACCTTTACTACCCCTTGGGGAACATATGTGTATGTAAGGATGCCCTTTGGTCTCATGAATGCTGGAGCCACCTTTCAAAGAGTAATGGATGTTTCTTTTTCTGGTTACATCAACGAGTTTATTGCAGTTTATTAAGATTATGTAACTATATTCTCTAGAAAGAGAAGTGACCACTTGCTGTACTTGGACAAGATGTTGATAAGATGTAGAGAATATGGCATCTCACTCAATCCAAAGAAGTGCCATTTTGGAGTGCAGAAGGAAATGTTGTTTGGTCACATTGTGTTACAAGCAGTGATGATTGATCCAAAAAGAGTAGAGGCCATCAGTAAGGTCCCAATCCCAAGAACCAAGAAAGGAATTCAATACTTCTTTGGGTAGATAAAGTTCATTAGAAGATTCATATGAAAATTTTCTGAGTTGAACATTCCAATCACTTCCATGCTGAAGAAAGAATAGGTCATCAAATGGGAGGAGGCTTCCATCCAAGATTTCAATTGGATCAAGGAGGCATTGAAGCATGCTCTTGTTTTAGTAGCTCTGGACTATAAGAAGCCTTTCCAATTTTTTTCTTTTACTTCTGAGAACACTATTGCTTCTCTCCTACTGTAGAAGGATGGTGAAGGGGTTGAGAGGCCAATTACCTTCTTCAATAAGGCCTTACAGGTGGCTGAGCTGAAGTACACTATCATGGAAAATCAAGCATTTTACTTGGTAAAAGAAACATAGGTTTTCAGGCCTTACATTTTTAGTTCTAGGATTGTTGCTTATGTTTCCCACCCCATGGTGAAGGAAATTTTTTCAAAGATGGAATTCTCAAGCAAAATATGCAGGTGGTTAAAGTTGCAAGAATATGATATGGATATCCAAACCACCAAGTTGGTGAGAGGTTTGGGCTTAGCTAAGCTTATGGATGAAAGAAACTTGCAAACTCTTGACGTAAATGAGGTAGAAGAAGAAATGGCAGGTGTTTTTGAAAAGTTTATGAGTTCTGAATGGTATAAGGATGTAATTTTTTATCTCAAACACTTATACTACCCTGAGTATTTAATAGAGAACTATAAAAGAGATCTTAGGTTGGCTTCCCAAAAATATATCATCACTGATTATGGGTTAGCTTGGAAGAACCCAGAGGGAGTCCTCTTAAGGTGCATTACTGAAAAAGGAGCCCCCAAGATAATTTCTGATCTCCATGGACTAGTTTGTGGGGGGAATTTTTCTATAAGAGAAACATCACACAAGATCTCGAGGGCTAGTTATTGGTCAACTCTCTTTAAGGATAAAAATCTTTTGGTTAGAATGTGAGAGTTTCCAGTTCTTCTCTAGAAGATTGAAAGCTTCAGGCTCCATTCCTTTGGAGCCTGTATCAATTGAAGCCCCATTTAAGCAATGGGGAATGAATTTCATTGGTGATATTTTAGTTCAAGTTCTATCCATAAGTGGATTTTGGTAGCCACTGACTACTTTACCAAGTGGGTGGAGGAAATCCCCACTAAAAGAGCAACACACTAGATTTTCATATATTTTCTATTGAACCATATCATATTCAGGTTTGGGGTGCTAGTCAAGATTGTTGCTGACAATGCCATGAGCTGTAGAGATAAACATTTGGTGGTAATGTGAAAAGAGTATGGGATTAAATTGACATATGCCTCTAATTACAATCCCCAAGGAAATGGACAAGCTGAGTCCAGTAACAAAAAATTGTTGAAGATTATCAAAAGAACATTAGAGAAGAACAAGAGAAAGTGGGGTGAATAGTTGAAGTTTGCTCTTTGGGCAGATAGGATGACTATCAAGAGGATCACTGGAAAGAGTCCATTTGAGTTAGTATATGGGACTCAGGATCTACTATCCCTTAATATGCAACTATCTTAATATCAATTTATGCAACAAGTGGAAGATCAATAGGTAGGTCCTTATGATGCTTGCATTAACTAGATTGTTAAACTTGATGAACAGAGGAGGGCATCCCACCAGAGGCACGTAAAGTTTAGAGAGAAACTGAAGAAGTTATTTGACAAAAACTTCACCCCCAGAGCTTTCAATGTTGGAGATCTTGTGCTGTTATGGGATAACAGGCATGAAGATAAAGGAAAGTATGGTAAATTTGATTCATTATGGATGGGCCCTTACTCCATTGTTATTAGAATTGGCAAACATACTTTCTTCCTTAAGGACTTATATGGTGAACTGCTTGAATTGCCTATTAATGGCAGACATTTGAAGCATTTCTTGGATTGATTCCACTGAATCAAGGCATAAATCTTGTGTACAGTGTATAGTTTGTTGTTTGTTTCTTGTCTTTTGTGTTTTTGTTTGTTATGGTCCTCGGTGACCTATTTTTGCTGGTTTCTCTATATCGTTTTTGGAGATGGCTCTATTTCTATGCTCTACATGTTGACTCCATTGGCTAATGGATATTCTTGGGACTTTTTCTACTATTGTTCTTGTGGCACTCACAGGGAGTTCCCATCCCCGATTCAGAGCCAATGTTAGTGCTCAGAATGGTCTTGCTGTAGTTCACCTTTGAAAATCTATTGATTTGCGACCTTTGTCACTTTCTTTTTCCCCTTGTTATGCCTGTTTAATCTTCATTGCCATTTTTAAAATCTATTCTTGGGTTGTAGATCACTTATGGATCCATGGTTTCCTCTTTCTTACCTCGTTCCTCTGGAAAATGTCGGTATTTTGGGAAACCATTTTGAAGAAGCGCCAGGAGGACACTTGGAGGTCTCTGCTCACTTTGCATTTTTCTTGGACTTTTCAATGGCCAAAGGAGACTACATCGAAGCATGACACTTGGCACCTTCCACTGAGCTTTGAGCCTTGTTATCTTGTAAAATTGATAAGGGCAATTTTATAGGTAACCATACCAAATTTTTTCCTGGTCCCTTGTCAGGGACCCCTTTGCATTCGGAATGTTACAAAATCCCTTTCCAGGAAATCTAGTTCTCTGAACTTAGCTATTTTGGTCCCTTTTTGGATGGGCGCACCTTTTATCTGTGTAACACATAGTAAATCTATGCCCCCTTTCATTTCCTTTGGTGCGACCAGTTTGAAGTGTTGACAAATGTTTTGGTGCACATTCCCATGATGTGCCTTTCTTGCATACGCCAAAGCACATGCACCTTCATGTTAACACACTAAATTTTTGTGCCATGTTTTAATGCGCCAAAGGGCATAAGAAATGAAGTGTTGACAAGTATTAAAGTTCACGCCAAAGGCACAAGTTTTCCCGTGTTGACACGCATTTATCCTACGCCAAAGGGCATGCAAAGTTTTATGTGTCAATACACGTGTTTTGGTGCGCCTCTAGAAAAAGTGGTTGGTGCATTTATTGCACCTTTGCCTATATATAGGTGCATCTACCCTGTCACTTTCACAATTTAAAAACACGTGATTATCTTTATTCCTCTGCACCTGTCAGTACACTCGTTGTCCTTGTGTTGTGTTCATGGACCCCGTTTCATCTCTCACATTCTATATATTCCAGGTAGGTGGTTCTTTCTCCTCTTGTGTTTTGTTTTGGTTGTTTGTCTGGTAGGATAGAATGAATATGTGAATCCATTAAACCCTCCTACCGTTCTTACAACCTTCCCCCCCAAACCGTTTTCATCCTATTTCCAGATCTATTGGTCAAGAGGGATCTACCTCACAAAATCAATCTAGATCTCTTTGCTGTGCTCCCTTCACCATCTAAAATCCCTCAAAAAGAAGCCTGAAAGATCAAACTTGTCAAGAAAGAAATAAAACCTTAAAGATTAGTTTAAAATTGTGTTTTTCCCTATGGAGCAATTGCCACCTCTGCTGCATAAAATATAGTCGCACCAAGAAGGTGCACTTTATCCACTTGCAACATGCTTAGCTCCCCGTGCCATGTGAAAACCAAGTAAATCCTAAAAATTGGTGCAGGGTGCATACCCCCACTTACAACAACAAATATGTAATGTAGGCCTTTCCCTGTGCCGTGCCAAATTCCCCTTATGTACATACCTAAAGATAGCGCAACATGCACATTTATCCTATGCGCCCATCAGTGCACACAAACACTTCCTCTGTTATATGAAAATTACATTTGCCATTGGTGCATCCTACCCTCATGCAACACCAACATCTACTTGTGACCAAGTATTAACCTTATACATAAGATGGCGCTAGGTGCATCCCTGTCTACAATAACAAATAATGTCATATGTGAAATCCTTGCACCATGCACCCTTTGGCACTGATTTTTTACTTGTAACACTCTTCTTCAGTGCACCATTCTAATAGCCATGTACATCCTACAGTGTCCTTGTGCCCTGCGTCGAGAGGCCTTTAAATTGTTAAACTCCTCATTCTGTTATGTAATACTCTAATGGAAGATCTAACAACTAACATGGCTCTTTTGCATTGGAATTCACTTCTTCTTCTTGCAAATCAGCATCTGAACTCAAATCCCCATATGTCTACATCAAGCAAGGAATCCAACCAAATCAAATGGTAAGACTAAGCTTATAGAAGAAGAGATGGAAGTACAAGTACCAAAGGGTCAGAATGCCTGAGTCTCAGGGAGAATGTGACCTGGATATAAGAGACTCTGAGCTCAGTCACATAGACATGGAAGATTTCTAGGCTAGAACCAGGAGAGTCATAGGGAGTCCCTTAGATGGACAAGCTAGTGGGAAGTGGCCTGCATTTTGCTGGAGGGATCCCCTTTAGTGCAGTAAATAATGAATTCATGTATGGTAGTAGCCCACTGCTACAAAAAAGACACAAGGTGTGTCCAAAATGAAAAGGGTGAAGTCATGATCAACCTCACTGCCCGACACTTCAAAATCATGCTTGACATTCCTCACCACTGGCATTTTGTGGCCGTAAGCCAAGAATATTGCATCAAGGCTTGGGAGGAACAATGAAGACCAGTGCATGCAGATAATGAATGAGGTGTAACTTGAAAGAACAAGAAGGTGATAACAAGATGGCCATAGGTTATTCACCGTAGTGACTTCTTTGAGGAATTTAGCGATACTATCACGTTCCTAAGCAGAGTATTTGGGCTTTCTGACGCCCATTACTTTCATAAATGAATGCTCAGGTACCTAGAGACCATGAACAAGAATGTACCTGATCAATGCTTTGAGTGGGCGGAGGTAATAAGAAGCACCATATTTGAGAAGCTCTAGTAACTCACCATAACGGGGAGGTTCTACATGAACTCCTATGTAGTCTACGTTGTAACCTTAGAGAGGGATTATCCAGCATTGAGCCGATGCGGGGTTTGGCATCTAGGTAAAGATATACGAGTACTACCCAAAGCTGAAGTTGGAGAATAGCATCTCGCAGTTAACCAAAATAAACGATGCCTTTTTCTACAGCATCATCTACCTATTGAGGCCCCAACATGACTCACGGTTGAATGACCAAGAGTATTGTCATAGCAACAGAGAAGTGGGGGGCCTTATTTACACAATTTCCCACCTTCACGTATCTCAGGGAAGCTAACTTCCTGGGTGAGCCCACCAAATTACCGAGATACGTCGGCCCCAAGCTGATCCTATTGGAGCTATCCAGATAGCTCGTAACATACCACGAGAAGTGCCTGAAGAGAAAGAAGGGTGGAAATCCTTTCCCCCTTACAGTGGGCAGATACACATGCATCTCTCACCACAAAGCCCAGGAAATGGTTTCCGAGCTAGAACTACTCAATCTGAAGCACAACTTCCCGGCGAGGCCCACTTTTGATCCAAGGAATTACCTTCCTAAGGAAAAACTTGATCCAATCCATATTCCAAGATCGAGGACATCTATATCGACTTGTACCATGAGGTCAAACTTAGAAGGAAGGACAACTCCCGTTTGGCCTTAGCAGAATTATTCAATACGGCATGGCCATCATTCCAAAGGGTTGCCAAACTGCCGATCAAGAAGTTGATCATATATATCTAGATACAAATGGGGACAACTGGCCATTTGCTATGATCGACAGAAAAAAGGTGCCCCAGACCATTGAAGAAAGGGTCAAAGAAACTTTGTGGAGGATAGAACATTGGTGCAGGATGAATGGCCTCATCTACCTCGGGGTATATTTTACTACGTCTCCATTGGGCAGCACACCTGTCAGGCCAAAGCATCTACCTAAGGTCAAAGGAAAAGATAAAGATGGTGAATCAAGCTCTGCTCAAGAAGGAGCTCCTGAAAGTCCTCCTTTTGCTGCACAAGAACATGTTGTAAGCCTGGTATCCCCAGAAAAAGTAGCGATAGAAGGTGTTTTGATAGGTACATCCACTTAGGGTGTCACCACTACTACAACTGCTGAGATCCCTTCTATCCCTTCTCCTTCTCCTCCTTCTCCTCCTCACGTGACCCAAGTGACCATTCCTTTTTTCATGTCCTCTCCCCCATCTTCTACTGTTCCTCCTTCCTCGTCATCCATCTTCTCTTCTCTCGCGGAGCTTTCCCCCACAATTTCTTCTCTCATCTCTCAGCTCCCTTCCTTTCCCACGTCTTCCTCCCCTGCAGTGTCCCTTCCCCCTGTAAGCACTTTCTCGGCCTCCCTCTCGATGCCACCACCAAGTGTCTCTACCCATTTCCCCTCATCCACTGCAGCTACTCCCTCTTCCACCTCTTGTCCCATTCCCTTAAGTCTAGCGTGGATCTCCCAACATCTGAGCTAGCAAAAGAGGAAAGTCCCTATCGTGCCGATGGACTTCTCCGTCATCCCGGAAAAGGGGGATAAGAAGCAAAATCCTATAACCTGATTCTCTCAGAGGTCATCAGGAGAAAGAGTAATGGAGATTGCATATCCCGATCCTTTGAAGGGTAAAGAAGATCTGTCTCCGGCAGATTATACAGTGACCTAAGTCACAATGGGAATGTCTTTAGAAAGCCTTCAAGGAGAGGCCCTATCTGCAGTGGATGCCATTTATAAGAAACTTCAAGAAGCAAAGAAGGAGAAAAGGTTGCTAAAGGAACAAAACAAAAATATTCTCCATGCCCTGTAGAAAATGGGCAGTGCACCTCCTACAACTGCCACGGAAACTCCTGAGGTCCTAAGTTAGGACAAGATAAACGAGTATGCAAAAATTGGTGAACAAGGTATGGAAGTTTCCGCATGGAGGGATCAAATCCTGAAAGACAGTGAGGAGGTAATAGTCAAGTTCACTGAGTTGTATCAGAACATCAATCAGGTGAAAAAAAAGATCTCTAGGCGATTGCAGGACCTATCTCCGAGGAGTTGGACCATGCAAGGCTACAACATGAAACATTCCAGAAAATGCTCGACTGTTCAGTCAATGATCTAGTAAAATTTGGCATCTTCAGTCACCCCAGGGTACCCAGCAAGATCCTTGCTATATTGGATTACTAGGTCGACCAAATCGAGTTCATCCTGGAAAAGATTGACAAAGTCAAGGAAGAAGCCCTAGATGCAATGCATCAAATGGAACAAATTGTTCTGAGAATGTCTCTAGGCCTACTTACTCCTTCTTTCACCTTGAGGAAGGAAGACAAAACTATCCGGATCTTCAAGAAGATCCTCTCACAAGGGTTAGGGCCAGAAGCCATTTTCAACACTGAATGCATCAACAACCTTTTGGCTTTCCGTGATTTTTTGGGGTTCCTGATGGAGGTAGGAAATGAATATTTCAAACTCCTTGAAAAACTCAGAGATGAGCAGGAGACCTGTGAAGTCATCGGTGATCATACGAAGGGTCCTGCTCAAGATCAACTTCAGCCCATGATTAGTAAATTCATGGAATATCAGATTCAGTTCCACATCACCTCTCCCAAACAACAACATAAGGAAGATACCCCCTTCCAACCGCGAGACGATGATGAATAGTTCTCTTCCTATTTGCTTCTCTTTTTGTAAATATCTAATAGTATGTTGGTACAAACGATGACCTCATCCATGTTGCACCATGGGATGTTGTCATCTACCAAGTTATCCAAAGTCAACATTGACTTTTAGATATTTTGTAATTAGTTGTTGTTTCCCTTTTGCCTTCTTTCTTATCCTTCTTCTATATATACTTGGATACTTGTTGTATTCAAGTGTGAATACTTTTTGCAAAAGATGAAAAATAAAAGTAAGAAGAAAAGACTTTGAGCTTTTGTAACAGAATAAAAAATTAATACAAATATTAAGACTTTGTGCTGAATATGCATGTTATAAGCATTTTTATCTTTCTTATGTTGGATTTATGTGTTTATTCTGTTAAATCTATCTCTACTTTTTTGTCATTTATTCATCAGTATACTGCTTTGTTCGTCTATGCAGGTAGGTTTGGCTCTGTTTACTACCAGCCCAAAACATAGACCCTCTAACCTTTCTGCTTTGGAATTCATTTCTTTTCTTCCTTCAGATCTATTCTTCTCCCAACCTCGTTTCTTTCCGTTCTTTTCACAGTTGGAAATACCTCTACTGGGATGAGATCTCAGCCCCCGAAGGTAGAATATTGTGAGACTTACATAGATTCCTGCTGGTAGAATAGCAATAAACCAGTTTCACTTTGCTGACTTAAAGATGGGTTGTGCCCTGCACACTGTTGGCTCGTCTATCCATAGATCTGCCCACCCGAAAAATTCTCGGACCAATATTTTTTGATGACTCTTCTGGGGATTGAATAGATCTAATAGATCTATGATAGTGGTATGTCAGAAAATCAGTGAAAGTCAAAAAAAAAAATCACTACCTGTTTGCAAATTTTAGCTTTTGTTCAAAATCTAAATTTTTTGCAAAAGTGACCCAAGCTGAAAATTTTCTTCAGAGGTCCATAGATCTGGGCTAGTGAGAGATCTTTAGTTCGCTGAGTTTTTACAAAAATTTGTATTTTTCCATAGATTTGAGTTTTTGACAATTTACCAAAATTTTCAAACTCTTTAAAAAGTCAACTCTAGATCTGAAAAATCAGCTTACTAAGCTTTTTCCATAATTTTATCCTCATTGATCTTTGTCATTAAAACCGCAATCGGTTGTTAAAAGAGGGATACAATTAAATATATATAAAAGTACACGCTGCTGATTTTTTTTAGAAAAATCAGAAAATCAGCAAGTACAACCAAAAAAGAGTTTTTAAATCTACTCCAAAATATTACAGATCTAGAAGGTACACTGATGGGTGAACCATTTAATTGTAGCAGGAGAGCTCATGGAGAATTTGATCCTACTTTTGATCTGCTTCAAAGGAACAACTTCAGTGTTACACCAGCATGCTTCTCGTTGCTAAGCTTAGCTGACCGGTCATCCAAGAGTGTCTCGCCTCCATGAAGGAAGCACCTCTCACAAGGTGCATTGACATCACTTTGCAGTGCTTTGTTGCTCAGTGGGACCATCCTCCCAACATGCGTTTTTTTCTGGCTACTCATATGGTAGTACCATGGGGAAATGCTATGGGCCCTTTGGCTTTACCACATCCTGTTCATGCGCTCCCTCATGGAAACCGAAAGAATTTTCCTAAATTTGATGGTAGCGGGAACCAAAGTACAGATTCACACATATTTTCATTCATCATGTCATATAGTATCCTATATGTGACCCATGAAGATGTGTTAGTTCACCTCTTTCTAGAGACCTTGCAAGGACCTGCAGTTAAATGGTTTCAGCATTTGCCACCTGGATCTATTACCAGTTGGGCCACCTTGTGAACTACATTCGAAGAAAGATATAAGCCTTCCGAGGACGCATTTGTGTTACTGTCAAAGATCACTCACCTGAAGAAGGAGGTCAATGAAACCATGCACTATTTCATCGTCCGTTTCAACTCACTAATCAATCGAGTTCCACTTGCCATGCTGCCAATGTTGGAAAATCAGAAGTGTTTCTTCGTGAACGCCATGAGCTCAAAAGTAAGTTTCTTACTCTTGCAAGAACAATTCTCTACTCTGGTTCTTGCCCAAGCTGTTGCCATACAGATTGAAGACAACTTGCTAATATCTAGTGAATTAAAGTGAGAACCATCCAAGCTGAAAGTTTCAGCTCCTCCCACCACTTCATCCAATCTGACATTCCAAAAGATGGCAAATGACTTGCTCGCATTAAAAAAGCAACTAGCTTAGTCTTCTCCCAGCTCTTCATACCTGGATATCCCACGAAGGAATTTTACTTCTAACAATGTTTCACAAAGGTTGCGCCTACCTGCAGCTGCTCCATGGTTGGCGCTCGAGGCCCCTCCGGTCAATGCTTTAGTTGAAATCAAAGAAGAGGAGAAAAATTATGAAGAACCTTCATCGCCAGGTGAAGATGATCAAGATGTCGGTGAACCGACTGGCGACTCTACTATTGGGTATATGAAATTTGATGAGGAAGAATCCGATGAAGAAGAGGGTACCCAAGGATATGCAAGCGGGTAGTCAGATGCTGTTTTTACACACTCACAAGGAAAAGAAGCAGAAGTGGCTACCAATATGAATCTTTGCTACTCGGTATGCAAGCCGAAAAGGAAAGAGGAATCAAGAATCTAAGAGTACAGGGTGATGCAGAGCTGGTCATAAATCAAGTTAAAAGGATATACCAAGTGAAGAATGAAAGGCTCAGACATTACTGCAACGCGGTATGGGACAACATTGAGGAGTTTGATGCTTTTTCAATAAAAGCCATTCCACGAGCCCAGAATGACATGGCCGAATCATTAGCCATCTCAGCATCCCTCATGCTCCCCCACCTGAGTTTGAAAATAGACACATATATCATTGAGGTGGTTTTCCGCCCAAGTGTGCCAGACAATTCTTAGCACTGGCAGGTATACAACGATGAAAATCAACTCATTGCCTTTCTTGAAAAAGTGGAAAATTTTGGTGAGCTTCATTTTGAAGGATCCGTTTCCACATGCCGTGAGTTTGTTACTGATTAGAACAGGGAATCCAAAGGAAACGACGACATATGTCAGCTTAAAGGAAATAAAATCCCGAAAGGTTTGGTTTCTCTAGAGTGTTTGTTTGACAGGCACGATCGTTTTGTCAAGAATAAAAGGTAAGATGATCCTAACTCCTCCCTAGAAACCGAACCAGTCAATTTAGGTTCGATAGAACATCCGCAATTTGTAAACACTAGAAAATGTTACACACCTGAAGAGAAGTGAAAATTCATTAAGTTGCTGAAGAAATACATGGATGTATTGGCGTGGTCCTATGCCGATCTAAAGTATTTCAAGCCAAAGGACATCCAACATGACATCCCGTTGAAAGAGGATGTCAAACCCTTTCGCCAAAAGTAGAGACACTACAATCCTAAGATCTCAAGTACTATCCAGGCTGAAATTCAAAAAATGCTGGATGTAAGGATCATTTTTCCTATCCATCATAGTACCTGGGTGGCGAACTTTGTGCCAGTACGTAAGAAGAATGGTGAGATACGCATATGCGTAGATTTTTGTAACTTGAATCAAGCCTCTCTGAAGGACAACTACCCCCTTCCCATAATGGATCAAGTTCTGTAAGTAGTGACTGGATCAGAAATGCTGGCCATGCTTGATGGTTTTTCAGGCTACAATCAGATTGAAGTCTCACCCGAAGACCAATTCAAAACAACATTCACCACCCCTTGGGGTACATTCACTTATATTAGAATGCCTTTTGGTCTGACCAATGCCGGTGCCACTTTTTAGTGGCCATGGACTTTACATTCAAAGGAATGATGGGAAAAGTCATCATAGTTTACTTGGATGACTTAACTATGTTCTCTAAATAGCAGAATGATCATTGCGATCATTTGGAGCAAGTATTGATTAGATGCTGGGAACATGGAATCTCCCTAAATCTGAAAAAGTCTGTTTTCGGAGTCACAGAGGGAAAGTTGTTGGGACACATTGTAAGCAAGGAAGGAACGAAGATAGATGCTGAAAGGGTTAAGGCTATTCAGAGCCTTACTTTACCCACAAGCAAAACCGACGTTCACTCTTTCTTCAGAAAAGTGAATTTTCTTAGGTGCTTTGTTCCCGACTTTGCTGAAAAGACTCGCCACATATCAAACATGATGAAAGGATCACCAACTTTCTGGTGGAGTGAAGAAGGAAAGAATTTGTTCAAAGATATAAAAGCCTCTGTTGCTCACGCGCACCAGTCCTGGTATGTCCCGATTTCTCCAAATATTTTATCGTGTATAGCTATGCATCCAAACATACTGTATCGGCTATCTTAATATAAAAGAATTCTGAGGATGTTGAATCCCTGATTACATCTATGAGCTTTCCTCTCAAGCTTCACGAATTAAAGATGCCTCAGTTAGAAAAGCATGCCTTCGCTGTGGTCAAAGCAGTCAAGAACTTCAAGTATTACATTCTAAATTCTCATACAACGGTACTGGTCCCTGACACGACAGTCAAGTCCATCCTAACTCAATAGGAGTTACGGAGTTTGCGAGGAAATTGGATTGCAAAAGTCCAGGAATACGATCTAGACATAAAAACCCACCAATCTGGTAAGGGGCAAGGGCCTATGTCCACTTATGGTGAAAATCAAGATTCAAAAGACCCTGAGGAAAAGGATAATTGTGCCAAGGGAGCACAAAGCCAGCTGGAGAAAGCTAATTCTCTACCCATGGTTCTATTTGTCGCCACCAGTGACGAATGGTATTCTAATATCACTTTCTTTCTCACTTATGGTGAGTTTCCAGCTCATCTAAATTCAAAAGGAGAAACATGTGCTATAAAGCTCAGAGCGGCCATATTTGTCATCTGGGATGATGGTTTATATAAACGTACGAGATAGATGGCATCTTCTTGCGATGTGTCAATAAGCCACAGCAGATAAGGCTACTGAAGAGCTTTCATGATTTAGCCTGTGGTGGACACTTCTCCTCTTCTGTAACGGCACACAAGATCATTCAAGCCAGGTACTACTAGCTGATGCTATTCTAGGATACAGCCACCTGGGTAGCAAAGTGCGAGCTCTGCCAACAATTTGTCGGCAAGCTAAAATTGGCTACTTTTTCCCCTCAGGCCCGTCGTTATTGATGAATCGTTCAGATAGTGGGGAATCGACTTTATCGGAGCACTCCATCCCCAATCGAGTGGCCAAACATAGTTATGTCTTGACAGCAACAGATTACTTCACCAAATGGGTAGAGGCCATACCTGTCAAGCATGCCACTTATGAGGTTGTTTGTAGTTTCATCAAAGAGAATATCATTATTAGGTTTGGCATTCCAAACAAGATTTTTACCGATAATGCTTCCAACTTCTCTTCATGAGAAGTTGTTGGTTTTTGCTATGAACATGGGATAACCTATGCCCACGCCTCAGATTACTACCCCCAGGGAAATGGTCAGGTAGAATCCAGTAATAAAAAACTTAGTGACCATCATACGGAAGCTAGTTGATGAGAGTCAATGGATGTGGCACAAGTAATTGTACGACGCTTTGTGGGCAGACTGCATTACTCCCAAGAGGTCTTTTGGTATGTAACCTTTTCAAGTGTTATATGGGACCGATGCCGAGCTTCCCATTTATATAGAACTCCCTGCTTTGCGCTTGGCATGAACAATGGAAGATGAAACCTTTTGAAATTCCCTTGAAAAGAGAATCATGTATCTATCAGAGCTTGAAGAGAAAAGAATAAGAGTGGTCAACAGGATCACCGAACATCAGAATCAAGTTAAGAAATTGTTTGATAAAAAGGCTAAGCAAAGATATTTCCAAGTGGGAGATCTCATCCTCTTGTGGGACAAACGGAGAGAGTTGAAGGGCATGCACGGGAAATTTTATTCTCTATGCAAAGGGCCTTTCAAGATCAAACAACTCAATGGAGAAAATAGCTTCTATCTCTCGTATCTAGACGAAACTGATCTCCCACTTCCCTATAGCGGGCAGCACCTCAAAATATTTAGGAAGTAGAGCTTGCTCTCTTCTTTGTACAGTTTTCTTTTGTTGTGTGTTTTCTTTCGTCCTCACCCTCATTGTTTTTTGACCCTGTTACCCAATGGATAGGCACAAGTTGATATGAGGTCCTCTACCTTTGAGTTTCGCTCAAAGATAGTCCCCAGAAAGAGCCAGCTGTTATCTTGTAAAATTGTCAAGGGAAATTTTATAGGTATTCATAGCAAATTTTGTCTTGGTCCCTCATCAGCGACCCCTCTACATTTGAAATGTCGACAAAATCCCTTTCTAAGAAATCTAGTTCTCCGAACTTAGCCATTTTGGTCCCTTTTGGCTGGGCGCACCTTTTATCTGTGTTACACATAGAATAAATCTGCACCCCCTTCATCCCCTTTGGTGCACCAGATTGAAGTTTCAACACATGTTTTGGTGTGCGCCTTCCCGTGATGTGCCTTTCTTGCGTGCGCCAAGGCACATGTGCCTTCATGTTAACGCACTAAATTGTTGCGCCATGATTCAGTGCACCAAAGGGCGCAAGAAATGAAGTGTTGGACAGTCTGTTAAA
The DNA here is from genome assembly GCA_019776745.2 of Taxus chinensis. NCBI lineage: Eukaryota > Viridiplantae > Streptophyta > Pinopsida > Cupressales > Taxaceae > Taxus > Taxus chinensis. The sequence continues at coordinate 272,553,507 of CM034155.1, forward strand.
TCGCGCCAAAGGCACAAGTATTCCCGTGTTCACATGCGTTTTATCCTGTGCCAAAGGGTGCACCATTTTGCGTGTCAACACATGTTTTGGTGCACCTCTTGAAAAAGTGGTTGACACATTTATTACACCTTTTCCTATATATAGGCGCACCCGCCCTGTCACTTTCATAATTGAAAAACACGTGATTATCTTTATTCCTCTGCACCTGTCAGTACGCTCATTGTCCTTGTGTTGCGTTCATGGACCCCGTTTCATCTCTCACATTCTATATATTCCAGGTAGGTGGTTCCTTACTCCTCTTGTGTTTTGTTTTGGTTGTTTTCTTTGGTAGGATAGCAATGGATCTATGCGAATCCATTAAACCCCCTCCCATACTGTTCTTGTAACCATTCCCCCCCCAAACCGTTTTCATCTTCTTTCCAGATCTGCTAGTCAAGAGGACTCTGCCTCACAAAATCAATCCTGGATCTCTTTGCCTGTGCCCGATTCACCATCTAAAATCCCTCAAAAAGTTAGGCCTGAAAGGATCATGAACCTGTCAAGAAAGAAAGAAAACCTTGAAATAACCATTCCCAAACTACATTTTTACCCTTGGCACACTTACCACCCTTGCTGCATAGGAAATATAGTCGCACCAAGAAGGTGCACCTTTTTCTGACTTGCAACATGCATTAGCTCCCCACGCCATGTGAAAGCCAAGTAAATCCTAAAAATTGGCACGGGCGCATACCTTCACTTGCCGCAACAAATAGTGTCATGAAGGACTTTCCCTGTGCCGCACCAAAGTCCCTTTATGCATGCATAGAAAGATAGCACAAAAAGCATTTATCCTGTGCCATCGGCACAAAAAACATCCTCTGTTACATGCTAAATTGCCCGCACCATTGGTGCATCCTGCATCTCATGCCACACCAACATCTCCTTGTGCCGAGCCTAAACCTTATATAGATGGCGTAGGTGAACATCCCCTGTCTTATAATAACAAAAAAGTCATATGTGAAATCCTTGTGCCCTACGCCCTTTGGCACTGATTTTTTTCCTTGTAACACTCTTCGATTCAATGTGTCATTCTAATAGTTATGCAGCCTACAGTATTCCTTACACCCTGCGCCGAGAGGCCTTTAAATTGTTAAACTCCTCATTCTATTATGTAATACTCTAATGGAAGATCTAACAGCTAACATGGCTCTTCTGGCATTGGGTTTCACTTCTTCTTCTTGTAGATCAGACAATTGAATTCAAATCCCCATATGTCTACATCAAGCAAGAGGACAACCAAGTCAAAGGGTTAAAGCTAAACTTACAGAAGAAGAAATGAAGTATACAAGTACCAAAGGGTCAGAATGCTCGAGTCTCAAGAAGAATGTGACTTGGATATAAGAGACTCCGAGCTCGGTCACATCGATATGGAATATTTTTGGGCCAGAACCAGGTGATTTACATGAAGTCCCTGGATGGATAAACTGGTAGGAAGTGGCCTGCATTTTTCTAGAGGGATCCCCGTCAGTGCAGTAAACAATGAATTCATGATGGTAGTAGTCCGCTACTACAACAAAGACACAAGGTGTGTCCAAAATGAAAAGGGTGAAGTCGTGATCAACCTCACTGCTTGAAACTTCGAAATCATGCTTGGAATTCCTCACCACCGGCATTTTGTGGCTATAAGACAAGAATATTGCACAAAGGCTTGAGAGGACAACGAGGACCAGTGCATGCAACTAATGAACGGGAGGTGTACCTGAAAGAATAAGAAGGTGATAACTATATGTCCACAATGTTATTCACCGTAGTGACTTCTCTGAGGAACTAATTGATACCATCACATTCCTAAGAAGAGTATTTGGGCTTTCTGATGCCCATTACTTTCATAAATGGATGCTCAGGTACCTGGAGACCATGAATAAGAACGTACCTGATCAATGCTTCGAGTGGGCGGAGATAATAAGTAGCACCATATCTGAGCAGCTCCAACAACTCACCACAACAGGGAGGTTCTACATGAACTCCTACATAGTCTATGCCTACAGTCTCAGAGAGGGATTATCTAGCATTGAGCCGATGTGGGGTTTGGCCTTAGGTAAAGATATACGAGTACAACCCAGAGCTGAAGCTGGAAAACAACATCTCGCAGTTCACCAAAATCAACGATGCCTTCTTCTATGACATCGTCTACCTATTGAGGCCCAACATGACTCACGGTTGAACAACCAAGAGCCATTTTCACAACAACAGAGAAGTGGGGGGCCTTATTTACACAATTTCCCACCTTGACGTATCTCAAGATAGCTAACTTCCTAGGTAATCCCACCAAATTTCTGGGATACGCCAGCCCTAAGCTGAACCTATTGGAGCTCTCCAGACAAGCTCGTAACATACCATCAGAAGTGCCTGAAGAGAAAGAAGGGTGGAACTCCTTTCCCCCTTACCGTGGGTAGATACACATGCATCTCTTATAAAAAAGCTCTGGGAAATGGTTGCCAAACTAGAAGTGTTCAATCTGAAGCACAACTTCCTGGCGAGGCCCAATTTTGATCCAAGGAATTGCCTTCCCAAAGCAAAACTTGATCTAATCCATATTCCATAGATCAAAGACATCTATATCGACCTGTACCATGAGGTCGAACTTAGAAGGAAGGACCACTCCCATTTGGCCTTGGCGGAACATTATTCAATACAGCGTGACCATCGTTCCAAAGGGTTACCAAATTATCGTTCAAGAAGTTGATCAGGGATATCTTTATATAGATGGGGACAACTAACCATTTGTCTGCGATAGATAGAACAAAAGTGCACCCTAGACCATTGAAGAATGGGTCAAAGAGAAATTTGTGGATGATAGAGCATTAGTGCAGGATGAATGGCCTCATCTACCTCGGGGTAGATTTCAATACCTCTCCATTGGGAAGCATGCACCTGTCAGGACAAAGCATCTACCTAAGGTCAAAGGTAAGGATAAAGATGGTGAACCAAACTCTACTCAAGAAGGAGCTCCTGAGATTCCTCCTTCCACCACACAAGAACAGGTTGTAAGCCTGGTATCCCCAGAAAAAGAAGTGGTAGAAGGTGTTTCGACGGGTACATCCATTTAGGGTGTCACCACAACTATAACTGCTAAGGTCCCTTCTATCCCTTCTCCCTCTCCTCCTCCTCCTCCTTACATGACCCAAGTGACCATTCCTTTGGTTGTGTCCTCTCCCCCATCTTCTACTGTTCCTCCTTCCTCGTCATCCATCTTCTCTTCTCTCGTGGAGTTTTCCCCCACAATTTCTTCTCTTATCTCTCAGCTCCCTTCCTTTCCCACGTCTTCCTCCCCTGTAGTGTCTCTTCCCCCTGTGAGCACTTTCTCGGTCTCCCTCTCGATGCCACCACTAAGTGTCTCTACCCATTTCCCCTCGTCCACTGTAGCTGCTCCCTCTTCCAGCTCTGGTCCCGTTCCCTTAAGTCCAGCGTGGATCTCCCATCATCTGAGCCAACAAAATAAGAAAGTCCCTATCGTGTCGATGGAATTCTCCGTCATCCTGGCAAAGCAGCCGAAGAAGCAAAATCCCATAACCCGCTTCTCTCAGAGTGCATCAGGGAGAAAGTGTAATGGAGATTACATACCCCGATTCTTCAAAGGGTAAAAAAGATCTGTCTCTGGTAGATTATATAGTGACCCAAGTCACAATGGGGACATCTTCAGAAAGCCTTTAAGGAGAGGCCCTATCTGCAGTGGATGCCCTTTGTAAGAAACTTCAAGAAGCAAAGGAGGAGAAAAGGTTACTAACGGAACAAGAATAAAAATCTTCTCCACGCCCTGCAGAAAATGGGCAGTGCACCTCCTACAACTACCACGGAAACTCCTGATGTCCTAAGTCACGACAAGATAAATGAGTATGCCAAAATTAACGAACAAGGTATGGAATTTTCCGCCTAGAGGGATCAAATACTCAAATACAACGAGAAGGTAATAGTCAAGTTCGCCGAGTTGTATCAGAACATCAATCAAGGTGAAAAAATATCTTCTAGGTCGATTTCAAGACCTATCTCCTGAGGAGTTGGACCATGTAAGGTTGCAACACGAAACATTCCAAAAAATGCTTGACTGTTCAGTCAACGATCTAGTCAAATTTGGTGTCTTCAGTCACCCCAGGGTACCCAATAAGATCCTTGTTACGTTGGATTACCGGGTGGACCAGATGGAGTTCGTCCTAGAAAAGATATCGACAAAGTCAAGGAAGAAGCTCTAGATGTAATGCATCAAATGGAGACAAATTGTTCTAAGGGTGTCTCCAGGCCTTCTTACTCCTTTCGTTCGCCTTGAGGAAGGTAGACAAAACTATCTAGATCTTCAAGAGAGATCCTCTCATAAGGGTTAGGGCTAGAAGCCATTTCCAAAACTGAATGCAGCAAAAACCTCCTGGCTTGCCATGATTTTGTGGGGTTCCAGATGGAGGTAGGAAATGAATATTTCAAACTCCCTGAAAAAATTAGATATGAGAGAGAGACCTGTGAAGTTATCGGTGATCATACGAAGGGTACTGCTCAGGATCAACTTCAGCCCTATGATCAGTAAATTCATGGAATATCGAACTCAATTCCACATCACCTCTCCTGAACAACAGTAGAAACAAGATACCCCCTTCCAACCGCGAGATGAAGATGAATATTTTTCTTCCTCTTTGCTTCTCTTTTTGTAAATATCTAATAGTATGTTGGTACGAACGATGACCTCATCCATATTACACCATGGGATGTTGTCATCCACCAAGTTGTCCAAAGTCAACATTGACTTTTAGATATTTTGTAATTAGTTGTTGTTTCTCTTTTGCCTTCTTTATTCTCCTTCTTCTATATATACTTGGATACTTGTTGTATTCAAGGGATGATGAATACTTTTTAGATGAAAAATAGAAGTAAGAAGAAAAGACTTTGAGCTTTTTGTAACCGAATAAAACATTAATACAAATATTAAGACTTTGTGCTGAATTTGTGTGTTATGATGCATTTTTATCTTTCTTATGTCAGATCTATGCGTTTATTATGTTAAATCTATCTCTACTTTTTTTTTCATTTATTCATCAATATTTCTTTGTTTGTCTATGCAAGTAGGTTCGGCTCTGTTTACTACCATCCCAAAACATAGAACCTCTGACCTTTCTACTTTGGAATTCATTTCTTTTCTTCCTTCAGATCTATTCCTATCTCCCCACCTCGTTTATTTCCCTTCTCTTCATAGTTGGAAATACCTCTAATGGGATGAGATCTCAGCCCCCGAAGGTAGAATATTGTGAGACTTACACAGATTCCTACTGGTAGAATAACAATAAACCAGTTTCACTTTGCTGACTCAAAGAGGGGCTATGCCCTACACACTGTTGGCTCATCTATCCATAGATCTGTCCACCCGACAGATTTTCAGACCAACAAGCCTTTAAACAAATTCTGCTGGGCTAAGACACGTGGTGAACCCACGCTCATTTAAGGTCTCAACTTTTGGGGACTATCTCAAGAAGCGCCACTATGACATGTGGCAGTTTGACAAGTCAAAAGGAGAGGGGAAGCAGACCATTGGGGGTAACTTAGAATTTTTTCCTCTTATGCTCAAAAGGGTTAAAATATCAAAAATGGCCCACAAACACAATAAAGGGAAGGTCAAAGCTTTCTCTAGTCAATGGTGGAGGTGCGAGCCTTCGGAGGAAATTTGGAAATTTTCATTTTGTGGGAAAATAAGTTAAAGGTATAAACAGGAGCATGGTTTCGCTGGGGCTCACATTGAAAAATAGAAGTGGAAGGGCAGAGCTGCGGGGGAAATTCAGAAAAAGTTCATTTTTCCAAAAAGAGGATCAAATGACATAATTTATCTGTAGTTCCTTTGGGACCCACCTACGGACATGTGTCAGGCTCATTTACCAAGGGTGGAGGTGTGGAACAAAATGTGAAATTTTCCATTTTTTCCAAAAGTTGTAAAAAGTCAGAGGGAACCCCTAGGCTTATTATAAAAATTGAATTTTCCACGTGGACTGCCCAAATTCAAAGTAAAGATCAATGGCAACTGAGATTCTTACTCTTATTTTCCTCCCATTTTTCTAAAACACACCTGGAAGTATGATTCTTCATGATTTATTTGTTTTTTTACACACTAGGAAGAGAGGGGAGTTAATGTTGATATCTAAGTTTGGTGGGGAGATCTGGAAGATGTATTTTGCCATTAAAATGGTCTGACTATCAAGCCCGATCGGATTTTATGTTTTTCTTCTCCTGAGCATGCAAGGATCCAGATTTGACATGTTTGGGGTGAAATTGGTTAGCGAATTGAAGAAAGAGTGATGTATCAGAGAAGGTAGTTGAGTGCGGAAGATATTTGATGAGATCTAGCAATCGAGCACCTAGTAAATTTTTACAGATCAACGTTCTCAAAAAGGCGTAACCCGCTTTTCTTTTCCTTCTTGTTGTAAACATTGATTCCACATCAACTACTTGTCAGGTGGAGAAGGGTTGAGATTTTTCCAAAGCGATGGAAAAAGTGGTGCGTTTTCCGCCACATTGAAAAATGCATGGTGTTTTTCAGTAGTTTGAAAAATGTGACCCAGTTCATCAAAAGGTATAACCTGCAGTGCTATTCCTTCTCATTGTAAACACTGAATCCACATCAATTGATTTTTAGGTGGAGAAGGGTTAAATTTTTCCAAAGGAATGGAAAAAGGGGTGCATTTTCCATAACATTGAAAAATAGACGGTGTTTTTCAGCACTTTGAAAATCATGATCAACATTCTCTGAAAGGCGCAACCCACAGTGCTTTTCCTTCTTGTTGTAAACATTGAATCCACATCAACTACTTTTCAGGTGGAGTAGGGTTGATTTTTTTCCAAAGTGATGGAAATAGGGGTGCGTTTTCTGCCACGTTGAAAAATGTAAAGTGTTTTTCAATAATTTGAAAAATGTGACCGTATTCACCAAAAGGTGCAACCCATGGTGCTTTTCCTTCTTGTTGTAAACATTGAATCCACATCAACTACTTTTCAGGTGGAGAAGGGTTGAGATTTTCCAAAGCGATGGAAAAATGGGTGCATTTTCTGCCACATCGAAAAACACATCATGCTTTTTAGCAATTTGAAAAACGTGAACTTGTTCACCAAAATATGCAACCCACAGTGCTTTTCCTTCTTATTGTAAACATTAAATCCAAATCAACTACTTTTCAGGTGGAGAAGGGTTGATTTTTTTCCAAAGTGATTGAAAAAATGCTAAGTTTCATGCCACCATGAAAATGCACATTGTTTTTCATCACTTTGAAAAACGCAACCTTGTTCTCCAAAATGCGCAACCCGCGGTGCTTTTCCTTCTTGTTGTAAACATTAACTCCACATCAACTAATTTTCAGGTGGAGAAGGGTTCAAGTTTTCTAAAGCAATGGAAAAATGGGTGCATTTTCCGCCATGTTGAATAACACATGGTGTTTCTCAAAAATTTGAAAATATCAATCATGTTCTGCAAAGGACGCAACCTGTGATGCTTTTCCTTCTTGTTATAAACATTGAATCAACATCAAATAATTTTCAGGTGGAGAAGGGTAGAGTTTTTTCCAAAGAAATAAAAAAGGGGTCTGCTTTTTGCCACATTGAAAATGCATAGTGTTTTTCAGCAGTTTGAAAAGCACGACCACGTTCACCAAAAGATGCAACCCGTGGTGCTCTTATTTGTCGTTCTAAACATTGACTCCACATCAACTTCTTTTCAGGTGGAGAAGGGTTCAATTTTTTTAAAGTGATGGAAAAAGGGTTATGTTTTCTGCCACATTAAAAAATGCACAATGTTTTTCGACACTTTGAAAAACATGATCAACGTTCTCTAAGAGGCACAACCCACATTGCTTTTCCTTCTTTTTGTAAACACTGCATCTAAATCAACTAATTTTCAGGTGGAGAAAGGTTGATTTTTTCCAGATGATGGAAAAAGGGGTGCATTTTTTGCCACGTTGAAAAACACATGGTGTTTTTCAACACTTTGAAAAACCTGACCCCGTTGACCAAAAGGTGGAACCCATGGTGCTCTTCCTTCTCGTTGTAATCATTGACTCCACATCAACTACTTTTCAGGTATATATGGGTATAATTTTTCCAATGCGATGGAAAGTGGGGTACATTTTCCGCCACGTTGAGAAACACACAATGTTTTTTAGAACTTTGAAAAACCTCACCCCATTCACCAAAAGGTGCAACCCGCAGTGCTCTTCCTTTTCGTTGTAAACATTGACTCCACATAAACTACTTTTCAGGTGGAGAAGGGTTCAATTTTTCCAAAGCGATGGAAAAAGGGGTGCGTTTTCTGCCATGTTTAAAAACATATGGTTTTTTTCAACACTTTCAAAATCGTGATCACGTTCTCCAAAACGCGCAACTTGCAGTGCTTTTTCTTATTGTAAACATTGACTGCACATCAAATACTTTTTAGGTTGAGAAGGGTTAAGTTTTTTCCAAAGCGATGGAAAACATGGTGGCTTTTCCGCCACGTTAAAAAATGAATGGTGTTTTTCAGCAGTTTGAAAAATGCGACCCTATTCACCAAAAGGAGCAACCCACAATGCTTTTCCTTCTTTTTGTAAACATTGAATCCACATCAAATAGTTTTCAGGTGGAGAAGGGTTGATTTTTTTCCAAAGCGATGGAGAAGGGGGTGAGTTTTTTGCCACGTTGATAAACACACAGTGTTTTTTAGCACTTTGAAAAATGTGACCCTGATCTCCAAAATGCACAACCCACAATGCTTTTCCTTCTTGTTGTAAACATTGAATCCACATCAAATACTTTTCAGGTGGAGAAGTGTTAAATTTTTCCAATGTAATGGAAAGTGGGGTGTATTTTGTACGAGGTTTAAAAATTTGTGGTGTTTTAGAGCACTTCGAAAAACATGACCCTGTTCTCCAAAAGGCGCAACCCGCGGTGATTTTCCTTCATGTTTTAAACATTGAATCCACATCAACTAATTTTTAGGTGGATTAGGGTTGATTTTCTTCCAAATCAATGGAAAAAGGGGTGTGTTTTTTGCCACATTGAAAAACACACGGTGTTTTTTAGCACTTTGAAAATCGCGATCATGTTCTCCAAAAGGCGCAACCCATGGAGATTTTCTTTCTTGTTGTAAACATTGAATCCACATCAATGTATTATCAGGTGGATATGGGTTGAATTTTTCCAATGCGATGGAAAGTGGGGTGTGTTTTCTACCATGTTGAAAAATGTACGGTGCTTTTCAACAGTTTCAAAAATGTAACCCCGTTCTCCAAAAGGCACAACCTGTGGTGCTCGTCCTTCTTGTTCTACAAATTGACTCCACATCAACTTATTTTTAGATGGAAAAGGGTTCAATTTTTCTAAAGTGATGAAAAAAGTGGTGCGTTTTTTGCCACGTTGAAAAACATACAATGTTTTTCAACACTTTGAAAATTGACATCAACTAATTTTTAGGTGGAAAAGGGTTGATTTTTTTCAAAAGCAATGGAAAAAAGGGTGTGTTTTCCGCCATGTTGAAAAACACATGGTATTTTTAGCACTTTTAAAAACCTGACCCTATTCACCAAAAAGTGCAACCCGCAATGCTCTTCCTTGTTGTAAACATTGACTCCACATAAAATACTTGTTAGGTGGATATGGGAAGAATTTTTCCAATGCATTGGAAAGTGGGGTGCATTTTCTGCCATGTTGAAAAACACATGGTGTTTTTCAGCACTTTGAAAAACCTGATCCCGTTCACCAAAGGGCACAACCCATAGTGCTCTTCCTTCTTGTTGTAAACATTGACTCCACATCAACTACTTGTCAGCTGGATATGGGTTGATTTTTTTCCAAAGCGATGGAAATAGGGGTGAGGTTTCTACCATGTTGAAAAACACACGGTGTTTTTTAGCACTTTGAAAAACATGACCCCATTCACCAAAATGCACAACCCGCAGTGATTTTCCTTCTTGTTCTAAAAATTGAATCCACATCAACTACTTGTCAGGTGGATATGGGTAGAATTTTTTCAATGCGATGGAAAGAGGGGTGCGTTTCTTGCCACGGTGAAAAACACATGGTGTTTTTCACCACTTTGAAAAATCTGACCCCGTTCACCAAAAGGCGCAATGTGTGGTGCTCTTCCTTCTTATTGTAAACATTAACTCCATATCAAATACTTGTTAGGTGGATATGGGTTGATTTTTTTCCAAAGCAATGAAAAAAGGGGTGAGTTTTCTGCAACATTGAAAAACACATGGTGTTATTCAGTGCTTTGAAGAATGTGACCCCTTTCACCAAAATGCGCAACCCGCAGTGCTTTTCCTTCTTCTTGTAAACATTGAATCCGCATAAACTACTTATCATGTGGATATGGGTTCAATTTTTCCAATGCGATGAAAAGTGAGGTGTGTCTTCCACCACTTTTAAAAACACATTATGTTTTTCAGCAGTTTGAAAAACGTAACCCCATTCTCCGAAAGGTGCAACTCCAAGTGCTCTTCATTCTCGTTGTAAACATTGAGTCCAAATCAACTACTTTACAGGTGGAGAAGGGTTCAATTTTTCAAAAGCGATGGAAAAAGGGGTGTTTTTTCCGCCACGTTGAAAAACACAAGTTGTTTTTCAACACTTTTAAATTCACGATCAACGTTATCCAAAAGGTGAAACCCATGCTACTTTTCCTTCTTGATGTAAAAATTGAATCCACATCAACTAATTTTCAGGTGGAGAAGGGTTGATTTTTTTCCAAAGAAATGGGAAAATGGGTGCATATTCTACCACGTTGAAAAATGCACGGTGTTTTTTAGCACTTTAAAAACCCTGACCGTGTTCACCAAAAGGTGCAACCTGCAGTGTTCTTCCTTCCCGTTGTAAACACTGAATCCACATGAACTACTTGTCACGTGGATATGGGTAAAATTTTTCCAATGTGATGGAAGTGGGGTGTGTTTTCTGCCACATTGAAAAATGCACAGGGTTTTTCAGAAATTTGAAAAACCTGACCCCATTCACCAGAAGGCGCAACCCGCGGTGCTCTTCCTTCTCATTGTAAACATTGAATCCATATCTACTACTTTTCAGGTTGAGAAGGGCTCAATTTTTCCAAAGCGATGGAAAAATGGTTATGTTTTCCACCACGTTGAAAAACGTAGGGTGTTTTTCAATAGTTTGAAAAATGTGAGCCCATTTTCCAAAAGGTGAAACCCACGGTGCTCTTCCATCTCGTTGTAAACATTGAATCCACATCAACTACTGTTCAGTAGGAGAAGGGTTCAATTTTTCCAAAGTGATGGAAAAAGGGATGCGTTTTCTGCCATGTTGAAAAATGCATGGTGTTTTTCAGTAGTTTGAAAATTATGATCATTGTTCTGGAAAAGGCGCAACCCACGCTGCTTTTCCTTCTTGTCGTAAACATTGAATCCACATCAACTACTTTTCAGGTGGAGAATGGCTGATTTTTTCCAAAGAAATGGAAAAAGGGTTGCGTTTTCTACCATGTTGAAAAATGCACAGTGTTTTTCAACACTTTGACAAGATGACCCCATTCACAAAAAGGTGTAACCTGCAGTGCTCTTCCTTCTCATTATAAACATTGAATCCACATAAAATACTTGTTAGGTGGATATGGGTAGAATTTTTTGAATGCAATGGAAAGTGGGGTGCATTTTTTGCCACATTAAAAAATGCACAGTGTTTTTCAGCACTTTGAAAAACCTGACCCCATTCACAAAAAGGCGCAACCCGTGGTGGTCTCCCTTCTTGTTGTAAACATTGACTACACATCAACTACTTGTCAAGTGGATATGGGTTGATTTTTTCCAATGTAATGGAAAAAGGGGTGAGTTTTGTACCACTTTGAAAAATGCACGGTGTTTTTCACAAATTGTGGTGTGTTTTCCACCATGTTTAAAAATGCATGGTGTTTTTTAGCACTTTGAAAAACATGACCTCGTTCTCCAAAAGGCGCAACCCGCGGTGATTTTCCTTCATGTTTTAAACATTGAATCTATATCAACTAATTTTTAGGTGGATAAGGGTTGATATTTTTCCAAAGAAATGTAAAAAGGGGTGCATTTTCTGCCACGTTGAAAAATGCACGGTGTTTTTTAGCACTTTGAAAATCGTGATCACATTCTCCAAAAGGTGCAACCCGAGGTGATTTTCTTTCTTGTTGTAAACATTAAATCCACATTAACTACTTATCAGGTGGATATGGGTTGAATTTTTCCAATGCGATGGAAAGTGGGGTGTGTTTTCCACCACGTTGAAAAACATACAATGTTTTTTAGCAGTTTGGAAAATGTGACCCCGTTCTTCAAAAGGCACAACCCGCGGTGCTCTTCCTTCTCGTTGTAAAAATTTACTCCACATCAACTACTTTTTAGGTGTAGAAGGGTTCTATTTTTCAAAAGTGGTGGAAAAAGAGGTGTGTTTTTTGCCATGTTGAAAAACACATGGTGTTTTTCAACACTTTGAAAATCGTGATCAACGTTCTGCAAAAGGCACAATCCGCGCTATTTTTCCTTCTTGTTGTAAACATTGAATTGAAATCAACTACTTTTTAGGTGGAGAATGGTTTATTTTTTTCCAAAGCGATGGAAAAAGGGGTGCATTTTCTACCATGTTGAAAAGGCTCAGTGTTTTTTAGCACTTTGAAAAACTTGATCCCGTTCACCAAAAGGTGCAACCCATGGTGATCTTCCTTCTCATTATAAACATTGACTCCACATACAATTATTTTTTAGGTGGATATGGGTAGAATTTTTCCAATGCAATGGAAAGTGGGGTGCATTTTTCGCCACGTTGAAAAATAGATGGTGTTTTTTACCACTTTGAAAAACCTTACTCCGTTCACCAAAAGGTGCAACGTGTGGTGCTCTTCTTTCTTGTTGTAAACATTGACTCCACATCAACTACTTTTCAGGTGGATATGAGTTGATTTTTTTCCAAAGCGATGGAAAAAGAGGTGAGTTTTCTACCACGCTAAAAAACACACGGTGTTTTTCAGCACTTTGAAGAACGTAACCCTTTTCACCAAAATGCGCAACCCAAAGTGCTTTTCCTTCTTTTTATAAACATCTAATCTACATCTACTACTTTTCAGGTGGAGAAGGGTTGATTTTTTTCCAAAGTGATGGTAAAAGGGGTCGTTTTCTGCCATGCTGAAAAATGCATGGGGTTTTTTAGCAGTTTGAATAATGAGACCCCATTAACCAAAAGGCACAACCCGCGGTGCTTTTCCTTCTTGTTGTAAACATTGAATTCACATCAACTAAATTTCAGGTGGAGAAGGGTTGATATTTTTCCAAAGCGATGGAAAAAGGGGTGAGTTTTCTGCCTCGCTGAAAAATGCATAGTGTTTTTCATCACTATGAAAAATGTGACCCCATTCACCAAAATGCGCAACCTATCGTACTTTTCCTTCTTATTGTAAACATTGAATCCACATCAACTAATTATCAGGTGGATATAGGTTGAATTTTTTCCAATGCAATGGAAAGTGAGGTGTGTTTTCCACCACATTTAAAAATGCATGGTGCTTTTTACTTTGAAAAATGTGACCCCATTCTCCAAAAGGCACAACTCACAGTACCCTTCCTTCTCATTGTAAACATTGACTCCACATCAACTACGTTTCAGGTGGAAAAGGGTTCAATTTTTCCAAAGTGATGGAAAAAGGGGTGCATTTTTCGCCACGTTGAAAAATGCATGGTGTTTTTTAGGACTTTTAAAATCGCGATCAACGTTCTCCAAAAGGTGCATCCCGAGCTACTTTTTCTTTTTTGATGTAAAAATTCAATCCACATCAACTACTTTTCAAGTGGAGAAGGGTTGAATTTTTTCAAAAGTGATGGAAAAGGGGGTGCATTTTCTGCCACGTTGAAAAATGCATGGTGTTTTTCAGCACTTTGAAAAACCTAGCCCCATTCACCAAAAGGCGCAACCCATGGTGATTTTCCTTCTCATTGTAATAATTTAATCCACATCAAGTACTTTTCAGGTGGATATGGGTATAATTTTTCACAAGCGATGGAAAGTGTGGTGTGTTTTCTGCCATGTTGAAAAATGCACAGTGTTTTTCAGAACTTTGAAAAACCTGACCCCGTTCACCAAAAGGCACAACCCATTGTGCTCTTCCTTCTCATTGTAAGCATTCAATCCACATCAACTAATTTTTGGGTGGAAAAGGGCTCAATTTTTCCAAAGAGATGTAAAAAGGGGTGCATTTTCCGCCATGTTGAAAAACTCACAGTATTTTTCAACACTTTGAAAATCACGATCAACGTTCTGCAAAAGGTATAACCCGTGCTGATTTTACTTCTTTTTGTAAAAATTGAATCCACATCAACTAATTTTCAGGTGGAGAAAGGTTGATTTTTTTCCCAAAGCGATGGAAAAAGGGGTATGTTTTCTGCCATGTTGAAAAATGCATGGTGTTTTTCAGCACTTTGAAATACCTAACCCCATTCACCAAAAGGCACAACCTGTGGTGCTCTTCCTTCTCACTATAGACATTGAATCCACATCAAATACTTGTCCGGTGGATATGGGAAGAATTTTTCCAATGCAATGGAAAGTGGGGTGCGTTGTCTGCCACTTTGAAAAATGTACGGTGATTTTCAGCACTTTGAAAAACCTGACCTTATTCACAAAAAGGTACAACCCGTGGTGCTCTTCCTTCTCGTTGTAAACATTGACTCCACATCAAATACTTGTTAGGTGGATATGGGTTGATTTTTTCCAAAGTGATGGAAAAAGGGGTGAGTTTTCTACCACGTTTAAAAACGTGTGATGTTTTTCAATACTTTGAAAAAAGTGACCCTGTTCACCAAAATGTGCAACCCATGGTGCTTTTCCTTCTTGTTCTAAACATTGAATCCACATCAACTACTTGTCAAATGGAAAAGGTTTGAGTTTTTTCTAAAGCGATGGAAAAACGGGTGTGTTTTATGCCACATTGAAAAATGCAGAGGTTTTTTCAGCAGTTTGAAAAACATGACCCCATTCACCAAAAGACGCAACCCACGGTGCTTTTCCTTCTTGTTGTAAAAATTGAATCCATGTCAACTAATTTTCAGGTGGACAAGGGTTGATTTTTTTCCAAAGCGATGGAAAAATGGCTGAGTTTTCTGCCACATTGAAAAATAGACTATTCTTTTCAGCACTTTGAAAAACACGACCCCATTCACCAAAATGGGCAACCCGTTGTGCTTTTCCTTCTTTTTGTAAATATTTAATCCACATTAACTACTTATTTGGTAGATATGGGTTGAATTTTTCCAATGTGATGGAAATTGGGGTGTGTTTTCCACCATATTTAAAAATGCACGGTGTTTTTCAACAATTTGAAAAACACGACCCCATTCTCCAAAAGGTGGAACTCGTAGTGCTCTTCCTTCTCATTGTAAACATTGAATCACCATCAACTACTTTTTAGGAGGAGAAGAGTTCAATTTTTCAAAAGTGATGGAAAATGGAGTGCGTTTTCTGCCACGTTGAAAAATGCACGGTGTTTTTACAGTACTTTGAAAATCACAGTCAACGTTCTCCAAAAGACGCAACACGCACTACTTTTCCTTCTTGATGTAAACATTGAATCCACATCAACTACTTTTCAGGTGGAGAAGGGTTGATTTTTTTCCAAAGTGATGGAAAAATGAATGCATTTTTTGCCACGTTGAAAACTACATTGTGTTTTTCAATACTTTGAAAAACCCAACCCATTTCACCAAAAGGTGCAACCCGCAATGCTCTTCCTTCTCGTTGTAAACATTGAATCCAAATCAACTACTTGTAAGGTGGACATGGGTAGAATTTTTGCAATGCGATGGAAAGCGGGGTGCATTTTCTGCCACGTTGAAAAACGCACGGTGTTTTTCAGCACGTTGAAAAACTCGACCATGTTCACAAAAAGGCGTAACCCGCGGTGCTTTTCCTTCTCATTGTAAACATTGACTCCACATCAACTACTTGTCAGGTGGATATGGGTTGATTTTTTTCCAAAGTGATGGAAAAAGGGGTGAGTTTTCTAGCACGTTGAAAAATGCATAGTGTTTTTCAACACTTTGAAAAACGTGACCCGACTCACAAAAATGCACAACCCGCGGTGCTTTTCCTTCTTGTTTTAAACATTGAATCCACATCAGCTAGATAAGGGTTAAGTTTTTTCCAAAGTGATGGAAAAATGGGTGCATTTTTTGTGATGTTGAAAAATAAATGAGGTTTTTCAGTAGTTTGAAAAATGCTACCCCATTCACCAAAAGGCGTAACCCGCAGTGCTTTTCCTTCTTGTTTTAAACATGGAATCCACATCAAATAATTTTCATGTGGAGAAGGGTTGATTTTTTTCCAAAGAGATGGAAAAAGGGGTGAGTTTTCTGCCACATTGAAAAATGCATGGTGTTTTTTAGCACTTTGAAAAATGTGACCCCGTTCACCAAAATGGGCAACCCGCGGTGCTTTTCCTTCTTATTGTAAACATTGAATCCACATCAACTACTTATCAGGTGGATATGGGTTGATTTTTTCCAATGCGATGGAAAGTGGGGTGTTTTTTCCAATATGTTTATTGTTAAAAACTGCATAATAGTATGAGAAATAATCACCGAATACTATAATATACAATTTGAATTCATTCGGGACATTGTATTCATCTAGAGATACCTTCTTATACAAATGATTGATCCTATAATCTAGGAGTCAAGTCTTATCACTTATTCTTTCTCATATCTCTCTCCATGAATCTCTCAAGCTTATCTCTAGGATCACACAAACTCCAAAATAGCTACTCGAGTTGTTTATCACAACACACTCACACTAACTATATTATTAATATGAGTTAAATACTCATTATTAATAGTATTACAATATATAAATAATGTTACACAATATATTTGTAACATTTATAAATGCACGGTGTTTTTTAGCAATTTGAAAAACACGACCCCGTTCACTGAAAGGTGTAACCCACGGTGCTCTTCCTTCTCATTGCAAACATTGACTCCACATCAAATGCTTTTCAGGAGGAGAAGGGTTCAATTTTTCAAAAGTGATGGAAAAAGGGGTGCATTTTCTGCCACGTTGAAAAATACACAGTGTTTTTTCAGCACTTTGAAAATCACGATAAATGTTTTCCAAAAGGTGCAACCCACACTGCTTTTCCTTCTTGATGTAAAAATTGAATCCACATCAACTACTTTTTAGGTGGAGAAGGGTTGATCTTTTTCCAAAGCGATGGAAAAATCGGTGTGTTTTCTGCCACATTGAAAAATGCACGGTGTTTTTCAGCTCTTTGAAAAACCTGACCTCGTTCACTAAAAGGTGCAACCCACAGTGATTTTCCTTCTCGATGTAAACATTGAATCCACATCAACTACTTGTTAGGTGGATATGGGTAGAATTTTTCCAATGCGATGGAAAGTGGTGTGCATTTTCCGTTACGTTGAAAAACGCATGTGAAAAACCCGACCCCATTCACTGAAAGGTGTAATGCGCGGTGCTCTTCCTTCTCGTTGTAAACATTGAATCCACATCAAATGATTTTCAAGTGGAGAAGGGTTCAATTTTTCCAAAGCGATGGAGAAAGGAGTGTGTTTTCTGTCATGTTGAAAAACACACGGTGTTTTTCAACACTTTGAGAATTGCGATCACATTCTCCAAAAGGTGCAACCCTAGTTCTTTTCATTATTATTGTAAACATTGACTCCACATCAACTACTTTTCAGGTGGAGAAGGGTTCAATTTTCCAAAGCAAGGGAAAAAGAGGTGCATTTTCTGCCACGTTGAAAAATGCACAATGTTTTTCGACACTTTGAAAAATGCAACCCCGTTCACTAAAAGCCTTAACCCGCGATGCTCTTCTTTCTCCTTGTAAAAATTTAATCCACATCAACTGCTTTTAAAGTGGAGAAGGGTTAAAGTTTTCCAAAGTGATGGAAAACAGGGTGTGTTTTCCGCCACGTTGAAAAACGCATGGTGTTTTTTAGCACTTTAATAAACCTAATCACGTTCAACAAAAGGCAAAACATGTAGTACTCTTCCTTCTCATTGTAAATATTTACTCCACATCAACTTCTTTTCAGGTGGAGAAGGGTTGAAATTTTCCAAAGCGATGGAAAAAAGGGTTCAATTTTGTAGTCTTAATGAATGGTAACTCACATTTAAACTAACATCATTCCATTGTAATGTATACGCAGTATGAAAATTACATGCTTCAATGAGAACTTGAAATTCAAATTATCTATAATATGTACATTAACTAGAAGTGACATTCACAATACTTGCACATTTTAAATCTTTTTAGTATGTTTTGATGGTATAATTATTATTTACTCTTTTAAAAACTAAAATATACGTTTAACCAACACTTGTTGATGTCAAAGGTTACATGGAAAGTGTCATTTTATTACAAAGTCATATTTTATGTCAAAGGGCACTTGGAGAGTCTTCGGTGTGAGCAACTAGAACTTTTTTCCGCATTCGACGCCTTGGCTATGATGTACATCTTCTTCCATAATTCTTTGTGACCTTCGTGAATCTTAACAACGGAATTAAAACTTGCTACTTGATTTTCAAACTCTTTTTTGTTAGATTCACATGTCGTCTACCAATTATTAATTACCAATTCCAACTCTTGATCCTCAAGCTCCAACTCCATCTTCTTCGAAGAAGCATCTAGTAATTGGTCCAATAATTCCTTATTTATCTTTTACAATTTTAAATATTGTAGTCTAAGTCTTTCACGCTCGATTTTATAATACTTTTCCTTGTTCATTGCATGTTTCAGTTCTATTTCCATATGAACTGACAGGGATGACTCATCTTCTTTTCTAGCTTCAACATTTTTGGTTGTAGGGATCTCTACAGTCTTTCCAAACACATTAGTACTGGGACTATAGAATTTTTCATAGTCTTTCAGTTCCAGCACCGGTAATGCCTTGCGCTTTCCAACCTTATTTTGTCTTATCATCTAATTAAACCTGTATTTAAACAACCAAGTAATATTTGTTAACATTCAAACGTAATTGTAACCATAATATACCATACACGGAAGCAAAACCCAACAAAGTAACCATATACTATTTACCGTAATCCACATTCATAGTAACATTAATACATTAATCATATACACAGTGACAACATCATTATTTATACAATAAATGGAATATCACATAACAAGAATAAAAACCATTTAATGTGCTATAAACAAAACCACAAACCATATTCAATTTAACAAGAATGTAATACTAAATCGTAAATTTCAAACACATTAAAGTAACAACCTCATCACACATATATACAATTGTCCTCTAATCACACTTGTCTTCTAATCACACTTATATTACTCTTCCTTATTCATCACATCGCATACCAGATATAACAATTGAAATACACGATCTAAATACTAATTAATGTGCACATCATAACATCAACTGAAAAACAACCATATTGGTGTAAAATCACATACATCTAATAATCATAATTTAACCACATACATCTATCCATATCATCCATTATGATAAAATGGAAAAAATCATCATATATAACTAAATTTTTGTATACCACATAATCATTATCTATACATATATGTCTAATATATAAGTAAAATTTGTCAAATCTGTAACTGAAATATACAAGTTGTATGACTGGTATATTCATTTGTTATCATTGTATTGGGTGGGAGTGCCTGGTGTTTTTTCCTCAATTACTGCCTTGGCATGCAAGAACATCTTCTTCCATACTTCCTTCTGATCTTCGTGTGTTTTAAGAACAGTATTAAAGTTTGCTACATGATTTGTGAAGAATTTTTTGTCTGCTTCACACATTGTCTCCCAATTCTTAATTTCTAGTTCTAACTCCTAAACTTCGACCTCCAACTCCATCTGCCTTAAGGACAATTTTCCTATTTCATCCAATATTTCCTTTTTTTTCGTAAAATATAAATTTTCCAATGCAAATCTTTCACAGTGGTTTAGATATATCATTTTCTTCTTTGTTACAAGTTTCATTTATAAATCCATATGAACTGACGGGGAAGGATCGTATTCTTGTGTAGCACCGACATCTTTGTTTGTAAAGCACTTTGCATTCTTTTTGAACGGATAAGTGTCACTATCGAATGATTCATAGTAATTTGGTTCTTGCATAGGAAAAGCCTTGTGCTTTCCAGTCTTCTTTAGTCTTGCCATTTAAATAAACATGTATTATAACAATCGATTATTATCTATTACCATTTAAACATAATGTGAAAGGAAGTAATGCACTTAACTTATACGTAACAAAATATTATCATTGATGAAATATATATGAAAGTTTCATAACCACATCAAACCCAAGTATGCATACATGGATGTAGAATGCAACTATGTAACAATAAACCACAAGCCGTAATTAGTAATACACAAAATTTGAAAAAAAACAATTGTGACCTATCTGCGATTAATTACTGAATATGTCAAACCCAAGAAAACATACAAGGAATAGGAACTCAACTATGTAACCACATACCAAAAATTGTAATCCACAATCCATAGTCACATCAATACATTAACTAGATACACAGTGAAAACATCATCATTTATACAATAAATGAAATGTCACATAATAGAAATAAAAACCATCTAATGCATTATAAACATATTGTAAATGGATAACTCTATGTAACCCATAACCACAAACCATATTCAATACATCAATAATGTAGTACTAAGTTGTAAACCTCAAACACATTAAAGTAATTGTTATCCCAAATTCCTCCATGGAAAATTTGGTCAGAACCAGCCCTTCACACGAAGAAAACATGAAGGGAAATGATTTAGACCCACGAGCTCGAGTTCCAGAACCAGGAAAAGTGAAAACAGAATCCCGAGAAAGTCAAATTCGACCCTACATAAGAAGAAATAGAAGAAACATTTCTTTTAAGCATTTCCATATCTTAAATCTATTTAAAGGGTGGAGGGAGGACTCAGTAATGAAGTGGAGGGGGATACAAAATTTTAAACGACCCTGTGTAAGAAGAAAGAAAAGAAACGGCTCTATCAAGTGAACCTGTGCCTTAAATTCATCAAATAGGTTACATGTGGACTCAGAATGAAGGAGCAGTGTCTCATAGAAACCAAAAACAAGAAAGGGAAGAAACGTTGAAGATCATAAGTCCCCAGGCCCAAAAATGGTTCTGGAAGAATCTCAAAAATGACTAAGTATGGAGGAGGTAGCGGAAGAGACCACGTGTCCTAACGGTGCTTCTCCAAAAGGGGGAGCTCAAACTTGCACCAGCCCTCCATGTAGAAAATGGTCAAAGAGAGTCAAGGGGCAGATAAAAAAGGCTTAAAATTGGCTAAGTATAAAAGTGTAAGCGGAGAATGCCAAGTCTCAATGTGGCACATCTACAAGAGTTATTCGCAAGGTGGAGACCCAAATAAGCACGAGCTCACCATGTAACCCAAAGCCTAAGAAGTAAGAGGGACCATTGAAAAGTCCACAGATCAGCAGAGGCTGATAAGTGTCAACTTGGTACTCCTCCAAAGGTAAGCTTTGAGCTGGCCTTCCAAACAAGTGTTGTGCCTCCACGTGTCCAATCTTAGAGAGGGGTAGAGTCATTTGAATTGTCAATAGATAGCCTAGGCCAACCAAAGGGTGCCACGTGTCCAAGCAAAGCAACAGGGCCATGGGGATTTTCTGGATTTTACGATTCTTGTGAAAAAAGGGAAAAGTTAAGTTCTAAGCCAACAAATCCAATTTTTCCCTAATCTGGCTACCATGCATCCCATAATAAAGAGGGAGCCCATTTTTCAAACTATTTTCCTGCCCATTTGTACAGACCCGATGCAAACTTTGAAGGGGCATAGTTTTCAACTCAGGGCTCGAATTATTGTGAATCTTACACCACTAGAAGTGTCTTGACGTCCTCTACGCCATGGAAGGATAAATTTTTTTTTTTGCAAGACCTGGTAGGTAAAAAATGAAAAAAATTCTTCCAGGACAATAACATAGAATCCAATCTCTTCAACTACTAGATCCAATTTAATTCGATCCACTAGGGAACCAGAAGCAACATATTGTGCATGGATTTGCAGAAGGTATTGATTTCCAGTGGTTGAGATTTTGAAAAGGGGTTTAATGCGTATCTCAGAGTGTTTGAAGAAGGATTCAATTATTTCTTTCTTATCTCTCTCATTCTTCTATATATTGTAACAGAGGCATCATTTTGAGAAGTTGGTTAGTGGTTGTTCATTTTTCTTCTCTTCCTCCCCTTTTCTTTTCTTCCCTAGGGTTGAAATGGAGTTTGAATCTCCTCCCCTACTCTGTAAATGGCATTTTTTGGCTCTTTCTCACATATGATGCTCTATGTAAATTTCTGAAGCAATAAAACTCATTTTTGTGATGCATTTTTCTATCCTTTGCTTGTTTTCATTACATCCTCTTGCCTCTCATCATTCTGGAGTATTCTGTGCATGTTTTGGATGTTTCATTTGTAGATCTAGGATATGTGTTCAAGGGGATTAAAAATGGAGTTCTATGTGAATCTAACATTTGGTTTGTGATGGTGTTGTCCATCCTCTCCATCTCTCACCTCACCTCCCTTCATTTCATGGCTGTTTTGGTTGATGATCAGCACTTTCCTTCTCTGGTGTATCACTATTTTAGTGTTGGCTCTATTTTTTTGTTTTCTTCCTTTCCTTTTCTCCTTGGAAGTTAGATTAGGATTAAATTATCTTGCCTACATTGGAATAGCTTGTGGCAGGTAGATTAGGAAGAGGAACCAACCTTCTCTAGAGGGTCATTCCCATTTCCAAGTCCCACAGCTTGGGGAATTATCCAATGTTATGCAATCACACCAAATGACCCTGCCTTAGAAAAGAAGATCCATAGAAAATTTTGGGGTGTTGTGATTTTGCGCTAATAGTTTTGGCACACTCGGTGGGATAGTTCTGAAACACCTTACCACTTCACTTCATCACATTTGATGTGCTCTTGGTTAAGCTTTCAGAATTTGGAGGCACTTTCAAGCACATCTGGTGTAAAACCCATTCTCTGAGTTGCAGACCTGTTCTTTCCATCCATTTCCACTCATTTTCTTCCATTCTTCTTTCCATCTCTTTCATTCTTTTCCATTCCATAAAGTTGTGCAATCACGACTTCATTCCCTTCACGTAACTCACACTTATAACAAACTAACAATACACCTCTAATATGTTTTACAACTCCTTCAAATCAATATTTTGAGTAAAGGAAAAATCAATATGTCTACCCCTATGAGTAGCAATGCCAAAATCAGTTTAGCTATGGAGCTTTCCAAGAGAAAGGGTATGCAAATAATGAAGAAAATCAAATACAAGATGCTGGTCTACTAGAGAAGATCTAAAAAAGGGAGGTTGGCATAGTTCAGTCAAGGGGTATAGCACAAATTAAGACGTTTCATATTAGTTTCAGGGCACCTTGTCCATAGGAAGGTCCTTTCCTAGAACATTACAACCCTCAGGAGAAGCTA
The DNA here is from genome assembly GCA_019776745.2 of Taxus chinensis. Classification (NCBI taxonomy): domain Eukaryota; kingdom Viridiplantae; phylum Streptophyta; class Pinopsida; order Cupressales; family Taxaceae; genus Taxus; species Taxus chinensis. The sequence goes on from CM034155.1 coordinate 272,576,974, forward strand.
GACTTCATGGCTGAAATTCTCCCCCAACATGCACAATGGAATGAGTAGATCGAGGCTTATGACTTGGAGTCAAGACAACCTTGCCAATGGGTAAATCCACCATCTCATAGTTTTTCTTTTTCTCTTTCTCAAGTAGCACCATCTCAACCCAAGATTCAATTTCTAAGATTCCCAGTTTCTGCCCCAAGTGTTGATTCCATTTCTCCATTCCCTAGTCTTCCACCCCATTTCAGTTCCTCTTCCCATTTCCCTTCCAAACAATCATCCCCTCTAAATGAACCAGAAGTCCCACCTCCCTCCCCACCACAAACAATTGTATAGATAGTTGAACCCCAACCTATCCCTCCTCTTGCTTTCCCAAGTCCATGTTGGGAAGAGACCCAAGAAACTAGTCAAGGAGAACAACAAGAAGAGGATCCCAACAGAAAAGAAATGATAGACAATCTGAAGAGTTGGGCTATCAAATTTGGGTTTACACAGATCCCCTTGATGGTCAAACCAATGGAGGATGATTGAGTTGAAGAAACAATGGTGGTTGAGGCTGAGTTTGCAGCAGAAGAAGAACAAGAACAAGAGGAAGAGAATCAACTATTTGTTTATAGAAATTTTCCAGAAGAAGATACTGATCTAACCCAAGCTGCATAACTAGTTGAAGAGGATGGACAATCAGCTCCAAGTCCCATTGAAGAGGAGAAGATGGGAGAGACCAAATTAGAGTTGAATCCACTCAATGAAGAAAGAATCATTGAATAACCCTTGCTTTCATTTGAAGGGCCTAATTTGGTTCATGAACCCATGATGGAGGAGGACCATATAGTTTCAGAGGCTCTAAGTGAGGAGCAGGCTGCAAAGGAACCTTCAGTTCTTCCTCCCACTTCATCTCCTTCAATCTCTAATGTTGAGGAAAAGTTTGATCTTTCAAACTTCATGTTTGAGGATGAGGAGAACCATGGTGATCAAATTATAGATCAGGAGGACATCATGGAAGAGGTTTAACATTTGCAACAGGACAACAATGAGGCAATTTATCTGTCTGATTTGGAGGACTATTTTGATGGAGAAGAATTAGTTGAAATCACATTGTTTTCTCCTCCTTCATCTTCCTTCCAATTATACATACCTACTGTCATAGAGGAAAAATTTCAATTTCAGCATCCTGCATCTTATAACAAACTTTTGGAATCAAGTTTGGAAGATTTAAATATTCCATGTTCCACACAAGATGAAGAAGAGAAAGAGCATAAGGGTTTCACAACTTCTTCCACACCATTCATCCAAGAAGGTCTACAAGAGGACTCCATTTTTGGAGTTGAAAATTAGAGCAATGGGCATATTAAATAGATCAGAACTTGCCCAATCAGGTATTTGGCTTCATTGGATCTAAAGGAGAAGCCAAATCTAGCCATGCCCATTTCAGGGAATGAGAATGAGCTATAAATCACCAAGGATCAGCTGTCATATGTCTTCAATCCAAATGTAGAGAAAATAAAAGAGGTATTGGTTTTGTCTTCAGTTGATACTTTGGTGATTTGGGTGTAAGATCAACTTGTAGTTATTTTTTCACTCATCCAACTAGCCATGTTCAGTGCCAAATTAGTTACATGGCTGCCATTTTTGAGGAAGGGGAGGTATTTCTCCCTGTCAGTTGCATGATTTGTTTAAGCTCCCTTTGCTCTTGGTTAGAGTAGTGTAGGTAGCTTTTATTTTAGCAGAAGAAGTGTTTATGCACACTCTACATGTCTCATTTGAGGCATGTATAATTTGGTCTTTGTATATAAGTTTTATTTGTATTACTTCAGAGGGGCATGAGGCCAGGATCTTAACTATTAAAGGTAAGAAGGCTCATGTTTGCCTGTGACAGTTGTAAGTTGACATAGGGAACAAATTTAGAGAAACTAAAAGCCGTTTCGAGACAGTCCATTTGAGAGATAGATGGAAACCACGGGTTGAATCAACTTTCTACTCTCGTAAATCATTGTCTCAAAGTTTTCTTATGAAAATTGAAAGTGTAGATGTGTGGGTAGGCTCAGGAGTAGGAAAAGCATAGAGAAGGCTTGCAGTCAGGCTAGCAGTGGCTCAGGGATCAAGACTTTGAATTCCATATCAGTTTCATGTTTATCAAGCAGACTCCATGCCCAATGGATGCTTCAAGGCCACCGATATCTTCATCTAGCAGGTAGATGTCCTCGTGAGTCACCAATTTTTATCCCAAATACCTCCATGGAAAATTTGGTCAGAACCAGCCCTACACACAAAGAAATGTTTTAGACCCATGGGCTCAAGTTCCAAAACTAGGAAAAGTGAAAATAGAAGCCCGAGAAATTCAAATTTGACCCTGCACATGAAGAAATAAAAGAAACATTTATTTTGAGTGTTTCCATATCTTAAATATATTTAAAGGGTTGAGGGAGGACTCGGCAATGGAGTGGAGGGGGCTGCAAAATTTTAAACGACCCTGTGTGAGAAGAAAGAGAAGAAACGGCTCTGTCAAGTGAACCTGTGCCTTAAATTTATCAAACAGGTTACATGTGGGCTTGGAAATGAAGGAGCAGTGTCACATATAAACCAGAAATAAGAAAGGGAAGAAGTGGTGAAGATCAGAAGTCCTCGGGCTCGAAAACAGTTCTGGAAGAAGCCCAAAAATGACTAAGTATGGAGGAGGCAGTGGAAGAGACCGTGTGTCCTAAAGGTGCTTCTCTAAAAGGGGCAGCTCAAACTTGCACTATCCCTCCACATATCAAATGGTCAAAGAGAGTCAAGGCACAGATAGAAAAGGCTTCAAAATTGGCTAAGTATAAAAGTGTAAGCAGAGAATGCCAAGTGTTAGTGTGTCGCATCTCCAAGAGTTTTTCCTAAGGTGGAGACCCAAATAAGCGTGAGCTTGCCATGTAACCCAAAGCCTAAGAAGTAAGATGGACCATTGAAAAGTCCACAGATCAGTGGAGGCCAACAAGTGTCAATTCGACACTACTCCAAAGCAAAGATTTGACCCGGTCTTCCAAACAAGCCTGGTGCCTCAACATTTCTAATCTCAGAGAGGGGAAGAGTCAGTTGAATTATCAACACATAGCCTATGCCAACCAAAGGGAGTCATGTGTCCAAGCAGAGCAGCGGGGATGTGGGGATTTTCTAGATTTTGTGATTCTTGTAAAAAAAGGGAAAAGTTACTAAGCCCGTAAATCTGATTTTTCCCTAATTTGGCTGCCACGCGTCCCATATTAAAGAGGGCACCCATTTTTGTAACTTATTTTCTTGCCTATTTGTACGGACCCGATGCAAACTTTGAAGGGGCATATATTTCAATGCAGGGCTCAAAATAGTGTGAATCTTACACCGTTGGAAGCGTCTCGACGTCCTCTATGCCATGGAAGAATAAAAAATCATTTTTAGAGGCCATGGTAGGTAAAAAATGAAGAAAGGTCTTCTAGGACATTAACGCAGAATCCAATCTCTTCAAATACCATATTTGATTCGATTTGATCCACCGGGGAACCAGAAGAGACATATTGTTGGTGGATTTGGAGAAGGTAATAATTTCTAGTGGTTGTGCTTTCGAAAAGGGGTTCAATGCATATCTCAAAATGGTTAGAGAAGGATTCGATTCTTTCTATATTCTCTCTCCCATTCTTCTATATATTGTAACAGAGGCATCATTTCAAGAAGTTAGTTAGTGGTTGTTCATTTTTCTTCTTTTCCATCCCTTTTCTTTTCTTCCCTAGGGTTGAAATGGAGTTCGAATCTCCTCCCCTACTCTATAAATGGAGTTTTTTTCCTCTTGCTCACGTATGATGCTCTGTGAAAATGTCTAAAGAAATAAATCTACTTTTTGTGATGCATTTGTCCATCCCTTTCTTGTTTTCATTGCATCCTCTTGCCTCTCATCGTTCTGGAGTATTTTGTGCATGTTTTGGACGTTTCATTCGCAGATCTAGGAGCTGTGTTCATGGGGATTAAAAATGGAGTTTTGTGTGAATCTAACATTCGGTCTGTGATGTTTTTGTCCATCCTCTCCATCTCTCACCTCACCTCCCTTCATTTCATGGCCGTTTGGTAGATGATAAACACTTTCCTTCTCTGGTGTATCGTTGTTTTAGTGTAGGCTGTGTTTTTTTTCTTGTTTTCTTCCTCTTCCTATCTCCTTGGAAGTTAGATTAGGATTAGATTAGCTTTCCTGCACTAGAATAACTTGTGGCAGGTAGATTAGGAAGAGGAATCAACCTTGTCTGGAGGGTCATTCCCATTTCTAAGTCCCACAACTTGGGGAATGATCCAATGTTATGCAATCACACCAATGACCCTACCTTAGAAAAGCAAATCCATAACTCATTTGGGGGTGTTGTGATTTCATACTAACAGTAATGTCATCATCATATACACATATATACTAATCCGATTCCTCACAAACAATTTTATACATAAAGGTTTTCATCTCCTTCATTGCCTACTGTTAGCCACAGACAAAAATCCATCATAAAATTTAATACGTTTCTTCTCATTTCTATGAAAGAAAATTGGCATGATGCCAAGAATGGGTGGGGAATCCGATGTCTTTATCTGAGCATGGCACATTATCTCAACATGTAATGCATCATCCTGAAAGCCAACCATATAGTAAATAATTGAACGTAGATGAATGTCTCAGTTAAACTCATAATTAAATTAAATCATTCATTACAACTACTTGCCTCTTCAAGAATGTCAAGTCTGATATCGATGAGATCCCAAATAGCAAACCCTTTGACAAACTCTTCAAAAGTGTTTGCAAATGTATTAGGGTAGGGAAATGGAGCAGTGGGAATAATGGCCTCAGAAATAATCAATTTGACAGTAAATTTTGGGAGTGTGATTCCATGACACTTCACGTGCGGGCTACTATCACAAACCACTCCTCTCGTGACAACCATATCATCAGACATTAACGTGAATTCGGCCCCGCAGGAAAATCCTACAATAATGACAATCTCAATTGCATTAATATTTTTTTCTTAATTTCAGTAAAAAAGAATACATAAAAGCAAATGAGAACATTTAATAACTTACAGTCCAGTTCCACCCTCTCTCGTACTGTCAGCAATGGTGTTTGTGTCCCTCTCCTCATGCCTCCCGTCATAACCCTCTCTCTCCTTGACTAGAAAAGAAGTTTCAACTCTAGGATTTTTCATCTCTGCATCTCTTACCTCATGTGAAGCTATCTCTCCAATAATATTGAGACCACAAGATGATTGAGAAGGGGGCGTCTTATCACAAATGTCCACCTATAACAATCGAGCCATAAGGACAATCAAAGTATCAAAAACATAAGGCAACATACATTTTTGAGTTCCTGTTAAGTGGTTTTTTACCTCTCTCTGATTTTCACTATGAATCGAGTGTCTTTGTTAGTGTAAGAGTTGACACAAGGGAATGTCATAATCCTATGCACGCCTATAGTTAGTATATACAAAAATACACAAAAACTACATTATATATCTTTACATATGAAAGACCAATAATTACTTACATTATAATTCATAGGGGGGTCAACATTTTTGCTACTTGTTCCACCCTCTTCTCTAGCTTCATGTTCATGACAGAATATCAAGTTTTTGATTTCCAACCTAACAGTATATATAAAATACTATATTAATCTTAAATTTACCTCTATTCCAATATTTTAGTTTTTATTTCCTCTCACTCTCAACCAATGCTCCTCTCTCACCTTTCGCATCTCTGCTGAATCGTATGAACACATTCCATCATCCATCTCCCTCTTTCCTTCTCGGCTCAACTCCTAAAATAGATATTTGCATTCTTTTTTGCAAACGCGATCGATAACCCTCTTCTGCTGAAAGTAGAATCGTTGCCTCAGGACGTAGTTCACATCCGCCTCCCTCTTTTGCACATATTCCTTGCTTCCATCTTGAGAGATATGTGATAGTTTCCCCGTATTCTTATGGCCACGTTTACGAGGTTCCATGGATGGAATATTGTGTTCTACTTGGCGATGTCTATTTATTATATGCAACTTGGAAAACCTAACATCCCCACTATCAACACATTATCCATGTTGATAGACATAACGAATACAACCATTAACATATTAGGTTTTATAATCTATGGGTGGCTCATGGATATCTGAGTGAATGGGCTCCAAAGGACCATCTGACGTATCAACATTAACTATTGGAGGATCATCTCCCTTTTCTTCCTCTATCATGTTTGTAAAACGCATACGTGACATGTGATGTGAAGGTACTTGTATCTACGGAGTCCAAGTGCATAACTATTAGCCCGACATAAAATATTAAGTATTTTGCAAAATAAGTAAGGTTCACATATTCAAATATTATCATCATGGAATGTGAAGAAACGTATATGAAAAGACATCAATTTCATAATTGTTATCCCAACAAATGACATAATTGTTACTACGACAAAAAATTAATGTTCACAAAGTTATATATTACCGTATCATTATTTATGTCTTCCCCAAAAACATAAGAATGAATTGTGAACATGGATCGGCCCATGTCACCGAGCTTCCGCATGTTTCGTTCATGTGTGTTTTCATAACCATCATTGAAGTGACACATTGTAAAACAAGTTAAACAAAAACAAATGGTGCACAAAATTATTTTTTCATATTTTGCATTTATATTGAGAAAATCGTGCACAATAAAGGATTTGTGACGAAATTAGCCGCACACATTATTTTTTTTAAAACTACATACTCAGCTCTAGATGTTTTTGAACTAAACATGAAATGTGAATTGCAAGTATGTTAAAAGAGAAGATAGGATAAAACATGATGTATCCAAAATTATTGGTTTATCAACCAACACTATATGATGTATCATCATATTATCCACAAAATATATAATATATACGCTAGAGACAATTCACATAATATTTGTTATTCACAATCTAATAAATAATGTATGTCTACCATTACACAAAAAGGAAATACACATATATCATATTGAAACGTATTCCATGGAAAGTGTTAGCAAAGCTACCACTTCTTGGTTTATAGTGTCCCTAGACACTTGACATACATCTAACCTACCTCTATTAACTTTTACATGCACATATGAAATTTTCAGAATGTGAGATACACTGTCTAGCACTTGAACTTGAAGAATTGAAAGATTTACATTGTTACATTGGTATACACCGGTCATTTGTTTCACAACACACATATCATGAGAAAACACAAAAATGTTTCAAACACTGTGGCATATTGTAGTGCCCGCTAAAATCTCCCACTTGAGACCTGTGAACAACCTAGGTTTAGTTACGAAATTAGGGAATAATTTATTTTTTAAAATTGTTAACAACCAAAGTCTCAAGGATAATTAAATTCAATTGATAACTTTTCCCATTATAATAATTAATAATTCCACATTAGAAAGAAACAAGTGTAATAAGTCCACACCTAGCTCAAATCTCTTTAGGGATTAAATTAATCACTGATTACATTGAAATTTTAGCTAAATATTCCCTGATAAAAATTCTAGGGTTAAGGGACCAAAACAATTAAAAACCCAAGGTATTTAATTCCACAAGATCTAATACAAGAGAAAGGTTTAATTACAATGGGGGAAAAGAATACATATTTGATGTTTCCACTCTGAGAACTCAGTTAAAGATCCAATTTGATGTTTCTAATGATTAACACAATTAAAAATTCCTGAAAACATTCCCATTAGATAGGGAATTTACTCACCTTTCCGTTGATATAAAGAAGTCCTCCTAACTCCTCATATTTCTCAAGTTATGGACTGACAGAACTTAGGATGAAAATTTTCCCAAGAGCGGGTCAGTGGACCTGGGGAGGAAAATTTTCCCCAACTCGGGCCTACCAACTTCGGAGAGAAAATCTGCCCGGAGGAGAAAAGCATACCGGTAGAGCAGGGAAGAAATTTTTTTCTAGACGTGGGCCGATGGAGCGGGGAAGGCATTTAGCGCGTTTTCCATTTTGGGAAAAAGGGATGTTTACACCTGCACCTCTGCCAATGCCCAGGGAGGCAATGTGGCACCTTCTTATTGGCTACGGGTCAGCAGGTCGGTGGGGAACATTTGGAAAATTTGACTATTCAAAAGGAAGGGAAAAAAGGTCCAAAGGAACCCGCGCCTCCGCCGACGTGAGAAGATGCTACATGTCAGCCAACTGTTAGTTGTGGTTTGATGGGCCGGCGAGGATGATTTGGAAATTTTTCACAATTTTTTTTTTAAGCATTAAGGCTTAAAAAGATCCGCTCCTCCGTCGATGCCTCGTAAAGCCATGTGGCAGCACCTGATTACCTACGCGCCGGTGGGGCTATGGGGAAAACTTACAATATTTTCCAAATTTATTTTTGAAAGCACTTAAGGATAAAATCATTCTGGGCCTCCGGCGACACCCAACAAAGCCATGTGTTGATCAATGATTGGCTACAGGGTGGCAGGGCCATGGAGGAAAAATTTCCAAATTAACTTTTTAGACTTAGATCATTTTTAGAAAAAATGAAGGCTTGTAGATTAGCGGAGTGGCGGGAAACTTCATGACTTTGGACCTTTTGGGAAAAAGAAATAAAATAGGAAAGTTTTAGCCCGTGGGTTTGCCCAAGAATATTTTATTCATTTAAAATTTGACTGTTAGATTATTTTGAGCCCGAAATGAAGTAAAAACTTCAGAAGGCCATAAATTTTGATTGGGAACTTAGTTTTTGTCAAATAAGGACTTTCTGGAAAGATCTTGACGTCCTCTTTTCATAGAATCCTTAAGAATTTGATTTTAATAAATTTTAAAGGGTATATTTTGAGAAAATGTCTTTCTGTCACTTAGGAAATGAACTGGTATTTTTAAGTTATCAATTTTGTTCAATTTTTTAATTAATTCTTTTTCAACTTGCCAAACAGGCATGGAGGATTTTACTTGGAAGATTTTAGGATATATTGCAAGGTTAAGTTTGCTTGATTGATTTACATTTGAAATTTATCAATTTTATACAGCAAGAAGTCTGTAATTTTGCCTATTCCCGATTTGAAAGGTTCTATAAAATTTTCATAAGTATTTTTGTATGTTTGGGGTCATTTTGACCTTACAAATAAAATTTGATATTTCATTTTGTCTTTTTGATGTTGCAGGGCCTGTTGGTACCCAAATTGAATCTCCTTCAATGTCCAAGCAACATCAGTGATTCACTAGGACACTCAGAGGTAGATAGATGATTATATGTGTCATTTTCTAGCCGGGGACGCAATCTATCTAATTTTTTAGCACTCAGTCTTTGAAAAGTAGTGGGTAGCACCTTAAAAGGATGTGATTTGGTACTAACTATTTTAGGTTGTGTCTTTCAACCAAGGTAAGAGAACGTATTTTGTAACCTCTATTATTTAAAGAACACTGGTAAATCCTTCCTTTGCATAAATTTTATAGAGAAAACCTTTGGAAAATATGATCAACACACCAAATCTAACTCTCACGAGTTGTCAATTTTAGATTGTGGAGATATTCTCACAAAAAGGAAAAGGTTACTAAAGACATTTGGGACCCTAATTTTTTTTACATGTTTTGGTGATGAGGATTATACATTGGCATACACACATGACAAACAGGGGTAGTACGGGTAGGATTAGATGTTTTAAACGAATGTTTTGGTGGGAGGTGAGGTAGAATGAACTTGATTTGCCACATCCATGAGAAATATTACAAAATGGTATGTCAGACCAACAGAATGCCATAGGACAGCCAAAATTTTCCTTTAACAAGAATATGTGCTTCAATGGAGACCCATATCAACACCTTTTCACACAACCTACGAGATTCTAACATGAAGGCTCGAGTTAGAGAAACAAACAAAGAATCAAGATCTAAGCCAAATCATGCCTAAGGTACACCCAATGGCTTACAGACAATCTCTGTTAAAAAAATGAAAGAAAAGTGATTTTAAATCATTTATTCCAATCCCAGATGAAATCTCTTCTGAGAAATGAAATTGCAAATGCCATTGAACTGTCACAAGGATTGAGGCCTATGTGGTTGAATCATATTTCAACACAAGATTGCAAGAGAAAAAATTGAAACTACTCGCATATATTAAAAAATAAAAAAGACACGTTTTTCTCAAGACAACACAAAATAACTCAAATTTGATTAAATCTCTTAGTAGGGGAACATTTCTAGAACAGTTTCAGAGCTTTTCAATGGCTATAAACTTGCAATGACCTTGACATGATAAAAATTTATACAAAAAGAGATAACCAGGTTTCTGAGATGGATTCTCAAAACACAGGCTTTTTCAAATTTTCCTCTTGGGAATTTACTTCGACCTCTAAAACTCCAACCTCTTCACATAAAAAATTCATTCCATTTATAACATTTTACCATATATTTTCCCCTCCCGAAAATACAGACATTGGGTTCATTAGTCCTTGTCATGATCATGATTATGATTTCCAGGATCAGATCTGCAAAAGTCACCAGACACTCGAGGGGGTAGATCTTATTGAATATCTCCCACATTTAACTCCTTCCTCTGGTAGATTACTCTTTCTTCAATTCACCAACCACTTATGCTCCTAATCTATCAAATATGGCTCCTTGTGTGCTCGAGAGAAGAAAACTAGAAATTTTGATTGACCTTGACAGTCAAACCATTTTAATGGTTAAAGAGATCTTCCAGATCTCCCCACTAAACTCAGATATCAACATTAACTCCCCTTTCTACCTAGCATGTAGAAAAAACCAAGAAATCATAAAGACTCACACTTCCAGGCATGTTTCAGTAAAATGGGGGGAAAATCATATTTAGACTCTCAGTTTCCGTTGATCTTTACTTTGAATTTGGGCCATCCACATGGAAGATTAAAATTTAGAACAGACCCGGGGGTTCCCTCTGACTTTTTACAACTTTTGGAAAAAGTGGAAAAATTTCACATTTTGTTCCGCACCTCCGCCCTCGTGAAATGAGTCTAAAACGTGTTTTCAGGTGGGTCCCAAAAGAACCTTGGCTAAATTATGTCATTTTACCTCTTTTTTGGAAAAGGGAAAATTTTCCAATTTTTCCCTGTAGCTCCGCCCTTAAGAAATGCTTCTGACACATGTCCTAATGTGGGTCCTAGCGGAATTGCGCTTCCTTTTTTACTTTTAACTCTTTTCTCTAAAAAGGAAAATTTTCCAACTTTCCTCCACATTTCCGTACCTCCGCCTTTGACAGGAGCAAGATTTGACCTTTCCTTCATTGGGATTGTGGGGCATTTTTATGTTTTAATCATTTGAATATCAGGGGAAAAAAATTCAATTTACCCCCAATGGTTCGCCTCCATGCCCCTTGGACGTGAAACAAATTTTGACTAATCCTTTCTCAGGCTTGCGGGCTATTTTTGATATCTTAATCCTTTTTTAGCATAAGAGACAAAACTTCTAAGTTTCTACCGATGGTTCGCTTCCCCATTCTTTTTTACTAGTCAAACTGCGATGTGTCACTATGGTGCACCTTGAGATAGTCCTTAAAAGTTGAGATCTTGAATGAGCGTGGGCTTGCCACGTGTCTTGGCTAGACAAAATTTGTTTGAAGGCTCAAAGCTTAGCGGAAGACGCCAAGTGTCATGCTCCAGGGCATGGTCATTGAAAAGTCCAAGAAAAATACAAAGTGAGCAGAGGCCTCCAAGTGTCCTCCTGGTGCTTCTTCAAAATGGAACCTAAGGGCCACTCCCTAAACATGCGCGGTTCCTCCACGTGTCCCAGACCTCCCAAAAACATTTTTTGAAAAAATACTAAGTATTGGAAGACCCGACAGAAGCCTCCACCTGTCTCTATCCCGCAAAACCTCCATGTGTCCTTCCGGCACTACTCCAAGGTCAAACGCAAAAGTAAATCTTCAAACAAACGTCGTTCCTCCACGTGGAAAATTTTTTGAGTTGATACTTTTCATAGAATTTTTTAAGTACCCAGCCGAGCCGCGTTCAACTCAAAGGTGACACGTCACCTGTCAATGAAAGGATGTGAATTTGACTAGGAGAAACACTTGTCAAACCATCAAATACAGAAAAATAACCATTTGAGCCCAAAAATGAAAATTTCTCCAAGGAAAGAGAATTTAGAAATGTTACAAGGCTCAAATACATCTAACAGAGACACATCCATTCATATTCCTTCAAGAATTTAGGGTAGAAATGACAAGAAAAATAAATCCCGACTATGGAGAATGAAAAATATGGGAGAACCCAAGTTTTCAGAAAAAAAAAAGAAAAGGAGACCTAAATTATAGACCTTTTCTAGAGGCATGAGGAAACAAAGAGTAAACCATGGACCCATAAGTGATGTACAACCTAGGAACAAATTAAAAATGGAAACAAATATTAACCAGGCACAACATGGAGAATAAAAATGTGACAGAGGCCGTAAATTGATAGATTTTAAATGGCAAACTGGGGCGAGACTATTTTGAGCACCAACACGGCCATTCTATTCAATTTCTGATTAATAAATTCCAATATGAAAGTTATCTAATAGAGATCAAATTCAAATAGATTTATTTTCATTTGTCAACTTTAAACCATGAATTCATTCCAACCCAATCTAACATACTAAGTTGACTCAAACAAAGTATTCAAATGCCAAATTACAATTCTGATTTCTAAAACATTTATTTAAAAAAAATAGAGTATTATAACAATTTCTGCATACGTATTCACTTTTTCATCCTTCCAATAGAATTTCAAAATACATTCAACAATCATATTTCAATACCCAATAATGCCATTTGAGTAAAGTAATACAATCCTTTATTGATTTAAAGAGATACCTTTACAATTTCTTCTTTCATTCCTAAATTACAATATACAGAATATGATTTCTTTCACATTCTTTCAAAAGAATAAAAACGGAGTATATCTCTTTCATAATTCAATTTACAACTTTCATAGCCCATACAGAGCATCTTTCCATCACATATAATATACAAGATCATCCACTTCAAGTGGGAAAAGGTTACATTAAGAAATGATCTCAACAAGGACTGTCAAATTGTCTTCTTTTTTAGTTCTAGAATAGCAATGTGAATTTCCATCATTCTGCAAATTGGTCACAATAGAAAAAGGGAAAGGAAACACTCTACACCCAACCAAGACATCCAATGAAATGGGAGAATTCATCCTTCTTCATTAGCCCCCGAGCCCCAACCACATTGCAATCAATTTTTTTTTTTCAACTGATGGAAACAATAGGCTTCCACAACACAAAGACAAATTTCTCATTCAAAACACAGTCTAAAACAAAACTCCAGTTTGCAACCATAGAACAACAATTAGGCTTCATCATGCAAGCTAAAGGAACAAGAAACTATGGGGATGCTGCTTATTCCTGCCAAAGGGGAAATGGGTATCACCACCTAAAAACAAACCCCCAAAATATATATCATTTCAAATCCCTAACATGCCCTTATGCCTCCCCCAAGTACCCCTTATTCCTCTCATTTCCTTATGCCTCCTCAACCTCTTATGGCACCCCATACTGAGTAAAGAAATGCAAGATATTTCTTTGTAAGGTGGAACCCAAATCCCAACTCCATCCACACTTATACCTCCCTAAAACACTTATGCCTCCCAAAAAATGCCCCATAGTCTTCTCCTACACCATCCCTAGGCCATCTATCCAACCAACCAACAAATAAAACAACACATTCAAACATTCAACCATTCACATATGCATACAAATAAAAGGAGAGTATTTCCAAGTGCTAAGCTCTTACCTCTCCATGAGGGAGTTTCCCAAGTTACAAACAACAGTTGTTTCCAAGGAACAATCCAAAAATCCACAAAACAACAAGCAGACAACAATCTTCAAGCTTCGCTGAAAGCAAGAGCTCTCAAAACAACAAGGAATTCACCCAAGAAAATGGAGTCTCCAAATGAAGCAACCCCAAACCAAGGCAAGGAATTCAAATTTAATAAAAGAGGGAAGGGAAGAGGATGAGTTGGGTCCATGTAGGATGTCACATCACACATCCTCAACTCCAAACCCCAAGTTCAAATTCATTCTACAAGTCATAATAAATAGGTGGGTGAATGATATGATGGTTTACTTACACACTCAAATCCAACCCACAACCAAAAGGACTGAAATTAAATCATGTAAGAAAAGTGCAGTAAAACCTACAATTTTCCTTCTCAAAAGCATTATAAAAGTCTAATATCAACTCTCCAACCATAGGTATGGTTGGTAGTTAAATTTAAGAGGTATGAGACATGTTTAACTTGTCTTACAAGCCTCCAAGGAAAAAATCGAATTTCCAAGAAGGTAGAGTGTTTCACACTCAAATGTTAACTTACACATCACTTACACATCTCTTACGACACTTTAATGCAAGGCCAACAAATCTATTAATTACTTTCTTATGTCCCAATTTGATTAATTAATTTTAACAACATGTTTACTCACATTAATTTACCACAATTCATAAATAATGAAAGGGGTAAACACATCACTTAATAAACACATACAAAAATCAATAAAAAGGAACCAAATAAATAAATACACATAACCCTTGGTCAAGTTTAAAGGTGATCCCCCCCATTGGAATCCCTAACAATCAAACACACACACACGAACATTACAAGTTACCATTGTGAGCTTGTTGAATTCATTTAGAATTCTAATGTGGTTGGTCTCCAATCCCCCAAGGTTTGTTGTGATATTTTTAACCTGCATAATACAAAAACCCCTTCGGCCTCGTGGCCATATCAAAAAATCCAAATGAATATAATATAATTTCAAAATCATCAATATATATATGAATCACAACAACATCCAGACAATCAACAATATCACTTACAATTTCATCAGCAACTATATAATCATCAATTTTAAATTCAATTTTCTCAGTCTACTCAATATATCTAAATATCACGTCCTAACAACATCCATATATATATATATATATATATATAAATATAAGCATTTTCAAAATCATGTCAAAATCTATATAAAATGTCTCTAACAATCATCATGCATCATATATGAATCAAATTCAACAATAATCCATGATTTGACATCTAACACCATACTAAATCAAAACTATAATAATGTCCATAATATAGTCAGCAATATCATAATCAATATCAAAATTGTCGAAGGGAAGTGGGCACTACATCCCCCTCCCCTTTTGTTGGTTTCCAATTTTTTTCTCCTTTTCAATCCAAGTAGCAACAAAAATTCAACAGGGAGCTTAGAGGTAGTTAGATCATAAATATATGTCATTTTGTAGCCAGGGAGGAATCTAATTGTCCCTTTACTACTTGGATTTATGGAGAGATGTATAACACCTCAAAAGGATATGATCTTAAACATACTATTTTAGGTTGTGCCTTTCAACCATGGTAAGAGAACCTATTTTGTAACTTTTTTTATTTGAAAGCAGATACAAGTACCTTTCTTTTGCATAGATTTTATAGAGAAGGCCTTGGGAAAATATGATCAACACACAAAATATGACTCTCACGAGTTGTCACTTCCAGATTATGGAGATATTTTCAATCCATATTTTCAACATAAGGCTAAGGTTACTAAAGACATTTGGAATCCTAATCTATTCTTCATATTTTAGCAAATGGATTTTGGTCTTGTGTGGATATACAGAGAAAAAACATGGGTATTATGGGTAGGATTACACGTTTTTAAATAGATTTTGGTGGAAGGAGAGACATGATGAACTTGACTCACCTGATCCTTGAGAGCTTTTGCAAAATGGAAATATTCAACCAACAAAATGCCACAAAAGTTAAAAATGTTTCTTCAACTAGAATATGTGCTTCAATGGAGGCCTAGATTGACACTTTTTCATATAGCCTATGGGATTCTATCACGAAGGCTCGAGTCAGAGAACAAAATAAAGCACAAAGATTCAAACCAAACCATGCCTAAGGTACACCTAAAGGCTTACAGATAATCTCTGTCAACAAAATGAAAGAAAAGTGATTTTAAACCGTTTATCTCACTCCCAAATGAAAGCTCTTCTAAGAAATGAGATTGCAGATGCCACTAAACTATCACAAGGATTGAGACATGTGTGATTGGACCAGATTTTTGTACAAGATTGCAACAGAAATAAGAAGAACTAATTACATGCATTCAGAGATCAAATAAATACACTTTACTCAAGATTAACACAAAATAACTCAAGTTTGATCAAATTTATCAGCAATGGAAAGTTTCCAGAACAATCTCAAAGCTTGTCAATTGCTATACACTTGCAACCACCTTGACATGATTAAGTTTGACACAAAGAGAGATATATATGATTCCTAGATGGCTTCTCAAAAAGGATGGGGTTTGTCAAGCTTTTTCTGCTAGAAAAATCAGTCCTTGAATTCCCCAAAAAACTCCCAACCATTTAAACAAAAAATTCATGCCATTTATAACACTTACAACAAAGTTTCCCCCCAAAAATCTAGACATTGAGTGCACCAATTCTTACCATGATCACGATTGTGATTTCTAGGGTCAACTCTGCAAAAGTCACTAGACACTTGAGGGGGCATATCTCTTTGAATACCTCATGCATTCAACTCCTTTATCTGGTATATTACTCTTTCTTGAATTCACCAACCACCTCTACCCCTAATCTGTCAAATCTGGCTACTTGCATGCTCGAGAGAAGAAAAATAGAAAACTAGATTAGTCCTGATATTCAAACCATTTTAATAGTGAAAGACGTCTCCAGATCTCTCCCACCAAACTCTAGATACCAAAATTAACTTGCCTCTCTGTTTGGCGTGTAGAAAACAACAAGAAATCATGAAGACTCGCACTTCTAGGAAATTTATAGTAGAAATGGGTGAAAAATTAGAATTAGACACACAACTATTGTTGATGTTTGATTTGAATGTGGGCCGTCCACGTGGAGGATTCAAGAACGGGCTCAGGGGCTTCTTTTTTACTTTTTTTGACCCTTTGAGAAAATGTAAAAAATTTACATTTTGCTCCGCACCTCTGCTTCTAAAAAATGGGCTTGACATGTTTCCTAGGGTGGGTCCCAAAGGAGATGCGGAAAAAATATGTCATCTGACCCTCTTTTGGAAAAAGGGAAAATTTCCAAGTTTCCCCCATAGCTCTTCCCTTACGCTTCAAGTTTCTAATGTGGGTCCCAGTAGAACCCCGCTTCCTTTTATGCCTTTGATTCCTTTTCCCTCAAAGGGGAAATTTCTCACTTTTCCTCCAAAAGCCCGCACCTCCACCATTAACTGGACCAAGCTTTGACCCTTTTCTATCAGGCTCGTGGGTCATTTTGATGATTTTTGTAATTTTCATGTAAGAGGCAAAATTTTCAAGTTGCCCCCGATAGTCCACCTTCCTGCCCCTTTGACCAGAAATGAATTTTGACCTTTTCTTTTTTCGGGCTTGCAGGACATTTTTGATATTTTAACCTTTTTGATACAAAGAGGCAAAAAGATTAAGTTGCCTCTGATGGTCCGTGTCCCCTCCCCTTTTGACTTTTCAAATTTCCACATGTCTTAATGGCGCACCTTGAGATAATTCCCAAAATTTGAGACCGTTAATGAGCACGGGCTCACCACATGTCCTAGCCCTATAGAATTTGTTTGAAGGATCAAAACTTAGTAGAAGATGCCAAGTTTCATGCTCCAAGGCAATGTCCTTTGGCCATTGAAAAGTATAAGCAAAATGTCCTCCAGGTGCTACTTCGAAATGGTGCCCAAGTTTAAGACCCTGAACGAGTGCGGGCCCGCCACGTGTCCCTGTCCCACCAAAATGTATCCAGCTGTAAAAAAAATTGTCTATGTCCGGGGAAAGCAGCGGAAACCTCCATGTGTCCTCTCGGCACTACTCCAAGGTGAAACTGAAAAGTAGATCTTCAAATGAGTGTCATTCCTCCAGTGTCCCAGACTTCCCAAAAACATTTTTAAAAAATACTAAGTATGAGAAGACCCAATGGAAGCCTCCATGTGTCTCTATCCCACCAAACATCCAAGTTTCCTCTCAGCGCAATTCCAGAGCCAAACCAAAAAGTAAATCTTGAAACGAGTGTTGTTCCTCCACGTGGACATATTTTTGAGTTGAGGCTTTTCATAGAAGTTTTAAAGTATTTAGCCAAGCCATGTCCAACCAAATGGTGCCACGTCCCCTATTGATGCAAGGATGCAAATTTGATTGGGAGAAACGCTCGTCAAACCGTAAAATGCAGAAAAATGATCATTTGAACCTAGAAATGAAATTTTCTTCAAGGAAAGAAAGTTTAAAAATGTTACAAGGCTCAAATACATTCCTCAAGGACACATCAATTCATTCTTCTTCAAGTATCTAGGGAATAAACGTCAAGGACATTAAATCCCGACTGTGGGAAATAGAGAGAATGGGAAAACATGATTTTTTGAAGGAACAAAGAAATGAGGAGATAAATATGGACCCATACATTATCTCGATTCATGAGAAAACTAAAAATGGAAACAAATACTAACCAAGCACAACCCAGGGAAGGAGAAAATGACAGAGGTCATAAATCAATAAATTTTCAAAGGCACCAATGGGGCGAAACTATTTTGAGCAACAACCTTAGCTTTGGCTTGTGGATGGGCATGCCCTTTGAGTGCCATAAGAACAAAGGTAGACCAAGTGAAAAAATATCCATCGGAAAACAAATTCAGTTCACAAAGTAAATAAATAAAGCCATCTCTAAAAATGGATAGAGAAACCAACAAAAATAGGTCACCAAGGACCAAAATGAGAAAAAGCACAAAAGACAGGGAACAAACAACAAACTATACACTGTAAACAAGAGATTTTCTTGATTAAGAGAAAACAATCAAGGAAACATTTCAAGCACCTACCATCTTGGTTATGACCATGCAAAGAGGTTTTGATATGTTTTCATCAACTGGAAATATACCTCTTTTTCTTCTCTGTTCTGTTTGTAAACCATCCATTTTATCTGAAGCTCCTCCATTGTGTTTAAGTCAAATTCTTTAACATTTTTCAAGGCTGAATCATAGACCAAATTCCTAGAAAAGAAAGCTTACTCAGGAACTCTGTTTTCAACACTTTCATACTCCCTAAAATCCACAAAACACACAAAATTGTTAAGATTAGCATCTTCTTGCAAAACTTCATAAGATGCATTTTTTGGGTCTTCAATCAGGTACAACATCTTCTTTTCTCCATATAATTTCACCAAGTTACCTTCAATGGGGATAATGGCATAAGACATGTCCATTTGCACACTACTACAGACACTTGCTGCCCACTTTCTTGACAACAACATCTCACACTTGGTAGGGCAGTCAATAATGACTACATCAAGCTTTAAGTTTGTTCCAGGATGAGATGCAAGTTGCACAACTAGATCTTTGACACATCTCACCATTGGCACCTCTCTAGAGTCCATTGCAGTGCATTTCCCATATGTTGCTGTAACTTTGATACCTAATTCATTCATGACCTCAAGAGGCATGACATTACATGAAGCTCTGGAATCGAACATACAATTATGTAACAACTTGTCTTTAATAGCCAGGGTAGTGAAAAATGGATCCACATTC
Organism: Taxus chinensis; assembly: GCA_019776745.2. Lineage (NCBI taxonomy): Eukaryota > Viridiplantae > Streptophyta > Pinopsida > Cupressales > Taxaceae > Taxus > Taxus chinensis. Next base: position 272,596,489 of record CM034155.1, read on the forward strand.
AGCTGGGATTTAACCAAATAAGTTCATAAATAAACCTTTGGTGGTTCCCCCAACTCTTCCAACACCTGTGGCTTTTCCAACTCTGCAACAGTAAGGGGAATCTCAACCTTGTTTACATCTCTGCCTTGTTTGATCTCTTCCCCTTTAAATCCTAAATATTCAAAAGCCCTCTCCTTGTGCTCACGGATCCTAAGCAGCTCAACAATTGGGACACGAATTTTGATTTGACTCAAAACTTGGGCAATGTCATATAGAGTAGATTTGGGTAAAACAACACTAGGGGAAATATTAGAAAATTCATCAGATGGAATGGGATTCTTTTAATTTTGGTCATGGGGAGGAACACAAGTTTTACTTGGGGAAACAAGCTCTCTTCCAGATGCATTTTTCTTTAGGGTTTCTTTGGTAAGAAATGGACATTTTTATTTGGCTTGTGGCCCCTTGGTAGCTTTACTTCTAGTATTGTGCTCTTTTTATTAGGAAAATACAACATTCATTAATAGCTTCCTATCTTCTTCTGAAGGAATTCCTCCACCATACTTTTCAATCATTAATGCCCTCAAGTATTCAAAATCATTAGTGGGCAATTCAAAAGCTTGTATAGTGTCTACTTATAAAGTATGAGAGGGAGGAAGAATAGGTACCCTATGAATATAGTCCCAAAAAGTGGCAGAGATCCATGCACTTATCACCTCAGTTGAAGTTGCTTCCCTTCGTGAACCTGCAGGGATCTCCATCATGCAGGCATCATCATCAATTTCATCATTAGCCTTTTCTTCTTCTTGATAATATTCTTCATAAGGAGCATGGGGCATGAAACATTTGCGACACCAATCAATGACCTATGTTTCTTCCACAAAAGCAACTCTAACAGCCAAATGATTAGGTACCATTCTATTTTCCCTGCCCTGGGGCTACCTATTTCCAAATCCAACTGGTCCTTTGCCTTTTTCATTAGATCCTTGATGATTTGTAAATCTGTCTTGTCCTTGTTGCTTGTGTTGTCCTTGTGAACTCTTCCCAATTCCTTTCTCAGCTTGGGCTATTTTGTAGGATATTTCCTTGACAGCCCCTGCCAAAGTCTTCACAACTTCTTCCAAATCAACACCCTTGCTTTTCTGAGGTTTTTCTGGATTAATCAGCTTCATACCATCCATCTTTGGAGGTTTTCCAATTTCCTTAATATTATTCTTTATTTTTAGATCCATGGTGAATGCTTTCCTCAAATTGGAAGGGTTCTTGTCCCTCAAGTAGTAAAGAGCCTTTTTATCAAATGCATCTATGTATTTGATCAAACATGACTCATCACGTGGCCTTATCCTAACAGGAAATCTCCTCAAGGTCTTATCGAACCTTGTATTGAAATCATGTACTAACTCATTATGATTCTTATTGATATTCTCAAATTTTGATAGAAGAAACCTCGGGTCAGTCCTATCACCATATTGCAATCTAAATGCATTTTTCATCTCAACCCAAGAATAAATAGAGTTATCTGGAAATACTTTATACTAGTCCCTTGCATCCTCTTCTAAAGCGTGAACAAACAATTTGATGTATACATCTTCATGTTCAATCTCAAATTCTTCCATCATATTGAGAAAAAGCTTTAGATGTTGATCACGAGTTATAGCATTGTTTCCCTAGAACTTTGGTAGTCTATTCCTTACATCTTGAGGAATTGCATTTGGATAACTAGCCATTCCCATAAAATTTATAGGTCAAAAGGTGTTTACAACAAATGGCAGTCTAGGTTGAGCCATATTGATTCGATGAGGTGATCTTGGGGGAGAAATAAATTGATGAGGGGCAGGGGGTCTCTGAAATATAGGAGTGTAGCTTTCAAAATGGGGACCCTCCAAAGGCCTAGCTTCTTATAAATCCTTGTTAACTTTTGAAAAGATAGGGGTAGAATGGGAAGAAAACCCTTCAAAATCAAATGAAGGACCCTCTCCAGTTGGAGAATTAAATTCCATAAAGAGGCTACCTGACTCAAAGTCACTTGAATGGCAGTCTTCAATGATAGGCCATTCACTTTCATCAATGAAGATCCCTCTTCTTGTTTACTATTCTCCCACAACTCTCCAGGCTTTCCTTCTTTTTGATTTTTCTCTTCCTAGATCTAGAAACAATGTCTTAGTAGGATCCCTAGCAAAGAAAGATCTTCTTCATTCCAGCTTTGTAAATATTAGTAACAAATCTTACTTGACAGACGTTTAAGACACTGGTCCTTATCAAAATTAAATCAATCAGGGAGTCGCCACTTAGGATTTCCACCTTAGTTGTGAAAATTCACTAAAGTATGCTCTGTCAAATGTTTGTTAGCACTTATAAACCGGAAATGAAAGCTCTGACCTTCCTTTACTAAGATTTATCAATGAATACTAATGCAAAAATTTGTAGAGACTAGAAAAGTTACATACAACACTTGTAACTTGAAACTTCATATAGGGTCAAACAAAGGATACTATTTAAAATAGATTTTTAGCACTTTAGAGCATATAAGAAATGTTCACCAGGGTATGAGTATGAACTGTATCACAATGAATAAATTATTTCTCAGAAACTTTAAAAATAGTCCCCGGAAACGGCCCACAAGTGTTGTTGATGGGCCAAATAAACATGAACAACAAGTGGATCAACAAATTAGTCTCATTGATGCAAATTAGTTCCCAGCAATTCAAACCAATCCCCAACAATGGCGTCACTCATGTTGTTGATGGGCTAAAAGGATATGAACTGGAAGAAAATCAGTCTTGATAATGCATTCTTCATCCCTGGCAATAACGCAACTCATGTTGGTATCCAAATTTTTTCTCCTTTTCAAGCCAAGAAGGAAAAAAAATTCAACAGGGAGCTTAGAGGCAGCTAGATCATAAATATATGTCATTTTTTAGCTGGGGAGAAATCTAACTGTCCCTTTGTTACTTGGATTTGTCGAGAGATGGATATCACCTCAAAAGGATATGATCTTATCCTAACTATTTTAGGTTATTCCTTTTAACCAAGGTAAGAGAACCTATTTTGTAATCATTGTTATCTGAAAGGAGATATAGGTACCTTTCTTTTACATAGATTTCATAGAGAAGGCCTTGGGAAAAAAAAATCAACACACCAAATCTAACTCTTACGAGTTGTCACTTCTAGATTATGGAGATATTTTGAACATAAGGCTAAGGTTACTAAAGACATTTGGAATCCTGATCTGTTCTGCATATTTTAGCAAATGAATTTTAGTCTTATGTGGATATACAGATCATAAAAAGGAGTAGTATGGGTAGGATTAGATGTTTTAAAATAGTTTTTTGTGGTAGGAGGGACAGGGTGAACTTGACTCACCCGATCCTTGAGAGCTTATGCAAAATCGAAAGATTCAACCAACAAAATGCCACAAAAGTTAAAAATGTTTCTTCAACAAGAATATGTGCTTCAATGGAGGCCCAGATTAGCACTTTTTCATACAGCCTATGGGATTCTATCATGAAGGCTCGAGTCAGAGAACCCAATAAAGCACCAAGATTCAAACCAAACCATGCATGAGGTACACCCAGAGGCTTACAGATAATATTTGTCAACAAAATGAAAGAAAAGTGATTTTAAACCATTTATCTCACTCCCAGATGAAGGATCTTCTGAGAAATGAGATTGCAGATGCCACTAAACTATCACAAGGATTGAGACCTATGTGATTTGACTGGATTCTGGTACAAGATTGGAATAGAAATGTGGGGAAAATTAGATTTAGACACACAACTATCATTGATCTTCGATTTGAATGTGGGTTGTCCACTTGGAGGATTTAAAAATAGGCTCGAGGGCTTATTTTTGAATTTTTCTTACCCTTTGAAAAAATATTAAAATTTTACATTTTGCTTCGCACCTCCTCTTCTAAAAAATGGGCTTGACACATGTCCTAAGGTGGCTCCTAAAGGAGACATGGAAAAAATCTGTTGTTTGACCCTCTTTTGGAAAAATGAAAAAATTTCAAGTTTCCCCCACATCTCTACCCTTCTGCTTCAAGTTTCTAATGTGGGTCCTAGCAGAACCCAACTTCCTTTAATGCCTTTAAGTCCTTTTCCCTCAAAGTGAAAATTTCTCACTTTTCCTTCGAAAGACCACACCTCCACCATTGACTGGAGCAAGATTGATCCTTTTCCATCAGGATCGTGGGTCATTTTGATGATTTTAATAATTTTCATGTAAGAAGAAAAATTTCCAAGTTTCCCCCGATAGTCTGCCTTCCCGCCCCTTTGACCAGAAACAAATTTTAACCTTTTCTTGTGGGAGGCTTGTGGGCCATTTTTAATATTTTAACCCTTTTGAGACAAAGAGGCAAAAATATTAAGTTTCCTCTGATGGTCCACTTCCCCGCCCCTTTTGAATTTTTAAATTGCCACATGTCATAATGGCACACCTTGAAATGGTTCCAAAATTTTGAGACCCTGAATGAGTGCAGGCTCACCACGTGTCCTAGCCCATCAGAATTTGTTTGAAGGCTCAAAACTTGGTGGAAGACACCAAGTGTCATTCTCCGGGGCAATCTCCTTTGGCTGTTGAACATTCTAAGCAAAAATGCAAAGTAAGCAGTCCTCCATGTGTCCTCCCAATGCTACTTCAAAATGGTGCCCAGGTTTAAGACCCTGAATGAGCACGAGCTCGCCATGTGTCCCTATCCCGCCAAACTGAATCAAATGAGCGTTGTTCCTCCACGTGTTGCAGAATTCCCAAAAATGTTTTAAAAAAATAAAGTATGAGAAGACGTAGCGGAAACCTCCACATGTCTCTATCTCGCCAAACCTCCACATTTCCTCTTGGCGCAATTCCAGAGCCAAACCAAAAAGTAAATCTTCAAATGAGCGTCGCTTCTCCACGTGGACATATTTTTGAGTTTAGGATTTTCATAGAATTTTTGAAGTATTTATCCAAGATGCATCCAACTAAAAGGTGCCACGTCCCCTGTAGATGCAAGGATACAAATTTGACCTGGAGAAACACCTGTCAAACCATAAAATACAGAAAAACAACCATTTGAGCCTGGAAATGAAATTTTCTTCAAGGAAAGAAAGTTTAAAAATGTTACAAGGCTCAAATACATTCCTCAGGGACACATCAATTCATTCTTCTTCAAGTATCTAGGCAAAAAATGTTAAGGACAAAAAGTCCTGACTATGGGAAATAGAGAGAATGGAAAAACACAAGTTTTTGAAGGAACAAAGAAATGAGGAGACAAATATGGACCCAGACATGATCTTAGACCCAGGAACTGACTAAAAATGGCAACAAAGACTGACCAAGCACAACATGGGGAAGGAGAAAATGATAGAGACCGTAAATGAATAAATTTTTAGAGGCACAAATGGGGCGAGACTATTTTGAGAACCAACGCCTTAGACTATAATTCCTCATGGAAGTCACTGGAAAGAGAGATAGGAAAAAATACAATAGAAAAAGGATCACTCCATTATGGGATCTCTTGTTTCAAGCAAGTGCGGGTCTACATAACCTAAGTTTGGTCCAATGCAATTCAACAAGAAGGGAGATTGCAAGGGATGAGTTCTAAACTTTCTGCATGCAAGGCTATGAACACTTAAATCTAGAGGGTAAATTTATGCTATCAACCAAGATATTACACATAACAATATAACATGAAGAGTTCAAAAGAGTCTTAAGAGAAACCACCAAATAGAGGAATAATAAAGAGAATTCCATGAGTTTGAGAATGACCACATATTTTCCCAAGGAATACAACATACTACAATAATAAAAGTTAAGTTTTATACTAAGTTTAAGCCATGATTTCAAGGTTCGTTGTCTAGACAAGGATAGCAAAAATCAACTATGACCAAATTTACACGAGGAACAAGTATACTCAAGGTCCCACAATTTGAAGATCACACATGATTAGGTTAATCAACAAGGACACCTAAATCAGCAAAACATTTCAAATCATGGAACTATTCAAAGAAAGCACTTCTATAACTTGAGAGGGTACAATTAAATTTTCATGGTAATATAAGTGAAGTCAAGACCACAAGCTTTCCTATAGTCTGATTTTTACACTTTTGTTTTAAGAATCGAACACACCATACCAACCAAATCTAAAGAAGTCAACCATTTAGCAAAAGAATATATATATATATATATATATATATATATATATATATATGTATATCCCCTAGTAACTAACATATCAATAAAAGTACCATACATTGTAACACAATGGGATTTATTTATCTTATTTCCTACTCAAGCTCAGAATAATCATAAAGAGAGCACAAGAAACACCAAGGACCACTTAAGGTTGCTAGGGAGAAGAACAAGTAACATGGGGTCCAACTACAATCCAAGGGTGCATCGTATCAAAAGTGAATAAAATCATCTTGCACTTTCCATCCTAATGGAAAAGGGGCAACAATAACAAGGTGACCCAAGAAAATATGAAGAAAAGAAGACTTCCCAAATTTATTTTATATCCATAACATATGTTTCCTTAAAATTACAATAACTTAGGTCTCCAAGGACAAGACAACAAACAAGGAGGTTGCATCTTAATAAACAGATAAGTCTCAATCCAAAAGGACCACAACTCATAATCATCGAGCTATGGGATGATAAGGGTGTGATGACCCAAAACTCCCACAAGAAAGGAACATACATCTAAGAATAAGAAATTACTAAGCAACTAGAACACATTGCTATCCACCAGGTGTTTCACAATTTCAAGTAGGCGACATAACTATAGGTTTAACTAAACATTGCATTCAATACACATAAATCTTACTTATTGTATAACTCAACTAATTCAGTCAAAAGTTAAAGTTTCATTTGCTAAGAAAATTCCTTTATGAGTATTCTTAATGAAAATTCCTCTTATTACGACATCAAAACTTTGGGACCACTAAGGGGGCATGATATCTCGTCATTTTGTAAAGGCAGAAAAGAGAAAAAGTATTTATTTTACTCCTAGGGGAGGTAGATGGACAAAGTTTTCCTTTTCTGTTCTTCTACATTTTTTTTTTCTTCTATTAATCTACCAAGGTTAAAGCAAGAACCATTTTCTCTTTCTATGTTCCAGTTTATTTATTAAGCTTCAAGGCCAAATCTCCTCAATTATAGTTTTATGATGTTTGGGTGAGTAAAATTTTCAATTAAAAATTTAATGAGAAGGAAGGGTAAACATATCACACTGTTAATTTTATGGGAGAGAGAGGTAAATCAACACATCACATTTTTAATTCTAAGGAAAACAAGGGACATTCAACATAGAAAACACATTATTACTTTTGTAAGAACTAGGAAACAATCAACCAACATGGATCACAACAATATTTAATTTTTTTTTTCCACTAATTACAAGTATCATAAAACATTCCTAGTGGGTTTCTACAAGTTCTCAAAAGAAGTTACAAGGGAGGCCCATTAAGGAAGCATAATTACTTTTACTGATATGCTAGGGTTTAACAATGTTTTTTGTTTTGGCGAAAACATTTTACTCACCTGATAAGGCAAGGAAAGTTTTCAAATCTACACCCATATTACCACATGATACCACCAACCAAGCAATCAAAATGACAAGGAAATATTTTAGCTATAAGAACACCACATACTCGCTAGAAAGCGTCAAATGTAAGCCGACAGTCATCTATCTATTCAACATGGCTTTATGACAAAGAGTTACAATTTTGCAAGAAGAATCACATTATAAAGTACCACCGAGATTAAATTATCAAGGTCTAATTACACTATCATCACAAATTTCATGGTCCAAAAGACTCAAATCATCCATAAGTGTCTCCACGTAATCCAAAATTAATAGGTCATAGAGTATTATTCATAGTAACTAAAAAAAAGTTAAGGAAAGGGTAGACTTATTTATAGGTCAAGAGGGAAAACAGACACACTTAATTTTCACACAATAATTACCAAGATGCATACAATCTTTAATTCATTACTTAATATAATAAAATGAAGAACTCTTGATAAAACCTAGCATGCCATCGAAGAGAAGCCACTACCAGACAAACACTTTTCCACTAACATCCATAGCCAGCCAAAAGCAAACCGATCCCACCATAATTCATCAACCCACAATTAGAAACCTTTACTCCGACGAGGTTCAAGCTCTTACTAGATTGTAAGAGAATCACCACCACCACTAACAGGCTGCCAACTAGAATGCACAACACAATGAACTCTCTTCGCAACAAGGTCGAGTAATGAAAAAGTCAATTTAAGATCCTAGATACACTCAGGGTTCCATCCATCTATAACCAAGGCATAACTTTAAGCACCTAAGAGGACATTCAAGATACCTAGGGATTACCCCCATACGACAAAATATCTGAATACAATTAGCATAGAACCAGCTCATCATCATGCAAGAAGAAATCCAATGAATGTTTACCTAAGCAGCCAACAACATAATGAGCTCTAAGTCACCAATCAAAATAAAGTCCAAGAAATATCGACAATCAAGGAAAGTGGCTAAGTAGCTGCATTGCAAAGTTTGAAAATTCTCACAAAAATATAAATACGTAGAATAGCCTCAGAGCTTCTCAATCCAATCATAAAATAAGATGTTGGTCGTTGATAAAATGACACAAGTTTATGAATGTCAAATACAAACGTTAACACCACATTCACTTCGCAGCCCGTCATGGCCGCCAATAGGGGTAATCTACCTCAAGGTCAGTTCCAAGGATACATGCACAGGATTGGGTCATAAACAACACCTAGACTTAATGTCCACTCTCCCATACAGGTAACAAAATGAAAAACTGACAATCAGACCAACTTTCCTAATTACTGAAGGAAGGAAGCTTTAAAAAACTTCTAATTAACTCTTCCCGACACCAGGAAACAATAACTATTGTCCAACCATAAGATTCACACCATACAATTTATCATTCCAACTACTCCAATAAGGAAGGGTCTCAACAAAGGGCTTAACACATCATACAATTAAATCAAGTTTTAGGACTTGTAAAACAACACATTTTGAAAGGGGAACCAAGTTTCCACTACACGAGAAGTTCACAAAAATCAATTTAATTTCACATTCTTAATTACCCAAGTTCAGACAAAACGTCAGTGAGCGAGTACAACAATTCAAAAAACTTATTATTTTATTATTATTTTAATTTTGGTAGTTTAAATGAACAGAGTAATGTAATATTTCTTCATACACATTTCTTTTTCAATTTTCAAACAACTTTGCTTTCTTAGATTCAAAAGTTTTCTAGGTTTACAGTTCATGTCTCAAGTTTTCTATTGTGCCCCAGGGTCCAAGCTTTGAACCCATGGCTCTGATACCAAGTGTAACGCCAGCTAAAATCTCCCACTTGAGACCCATGAACAACCTAGGTTTACTTACAAAATTATGGAAAAAATTTTATTTTTTAAAGTGTTAACAACCAAAGTCTCAAGGAAAATTAAATTAAATTGATAAATTTTTCCATTATAATAATTACTAATTCCACATTATAAAGCAACAAGTGTAATAATTCCACACCTAGCTCAAATCTCCTTAGGGATTAATTTAATCACTGATTGCATTGACGTTTTAGCTAAATATTCCCTGATTAAAATTTTAGGGTTAAGGGACCAAAATAATTAAATACCCAAGGTATTTAATTCTATAAGATCTAAGACAAGAGCAACATTTAATTACAGTGGGAGAAAAGAATACATATTTAAAATCATTAGAGTAAATTCTTACTTACCCACTCCCAGAACTCGGTTAAAGATTCAGTTTGAATTTTCCCATGATTAATGCAATTAAAACTTCCTGAATACATTTCCATTAGATAGGGAATTTCCTCACCTTTTCGGTGATATAAATAAGTCCTCCTAACTCCTCATATTTCTCAAATTATGGATCGAAGGAACTTGTGATGAAAATTTTCCCAAGAGCGAGCCTGCGTGCCTGGAGAGTAAAATTTTCCCCAACTCAGGCCTGCGGACTTCGGAGAGAAAATTCACCCAGAGGAGAAAAGCGGAACGATGGAGCGGGGAGGAAAAGTTTTTCCAGACGTGGGCCAGCGGAGTGGGGAAGGCATTTAGCACTTTTTTCCTTTTGGGACAGCGGATTTTACTCCCACACCTCCATTGACACCCAAGGAGGCCACATGGTAAAACCTTATTGGCTACAGGTTAGTGGGTCAGTGGGGAAAATTTGGAAAATTTGAATATACAAAAGGAAGGGAAAAAAGGTCGAAAGGAACCTGCACCTCAACCGATGTGAAAAGATGCCACATGTCAGCCAACCATTAGTTGCGGTTTAGCGGGCAGATGGGGATAATTTGGAAATTTTGCCCAAAATTTTTCTGAAGTGTTAAGGCTTAAAAATATTTGCTCCTCCATCGACACGTCATGCAGCCATGTGGCAACACCTAATTACCTGTGGTTCGACAGGGCAGCAGGGAAAACTTACAAATTTTTCCAAATTTATTTTTGAAATCAGTTAAGGTTAAAATCGATCTGATCCTTCACCGACACTCAACAAAGCTATGTGTCAATCATGATTGGCTGTGGGGCGGTGGGGCTGCGGAGGAAAAATTACAAAATTAACTTTTTGGACTTAGATATTTTTTAGAAAAATTGAAGACTTGCGGATTAGCGGAGCTGTGGGAAAGTTCATGACTTTGCACCTTTTGGGTAAAAGAAAAAAAAAGGAAAGTTTTATCCTGCGGGTCTGCCCAAGAATATTTTATTCATTTAAAATTTGATAGTTAGATTATTTTGAGCCCGAAATGAAGTAAAAAATTCAAAAGGCCATAAATTTTGATTGGGAACTCAGTTTTTGGAAATCGAGGACTTTATGGAAAGCTCTCGGAATCCTATTTTCACCACATCCTTAGGAATTTTATTTTGATAAATTTTAAAGGGTCAATTTTGATAAAACATCTTTCTGTCACTTAGGAAGTGAATTGGTATTTTTAACTTATCAATTTTGTTCAAATTTGTCAATTCTTTTTCAACTTGCCAAATAGGCATGGAGGATTTTAATTGGAATATTTTAGGATATATTACAAGGTTAATTTTTCTTGATTTATTTGCAGTCGAAATTTATCAATTTTATACAGCAAGAAGTCTACAATTTTTCCTTTTCCTGATTTGAAAGGTTCTATAAAATTTTCATAAGTATCTTGGTATGTTTAGAGTAGTTTTAACCTTACAAATAAAATTTGATATTTCATTTTGTCTTTTTGATGTTGTAGGGCCATTCTGTTCAATTTCCAATTAATAATTTCCAGCATCAAATTTATCTAACAGAGCTCAAATTCGAATAGATTTATTTTCATTTGCCAACTTTAAACTATGAATTCATTCCAACCCATTCTAACATACTAATTTGACTCAAGCAAAGTATTCAAATGCCAAATTACAATTCTAATTTCTAAAACATTTATTTCAAGAAAAAACAGAGTATTATGACATTTCTCCATATGTATTCACTTTTTCATCCTTCTAACAGAATTTCAAAATACATTCAACAATCAGATTTCAATACGCAATACTGCCATTTGATTAAAATAATACAATCCTTTATTGATTCAAAGAGATACCTTTACAATCTCTTCTTTCATTCCTCAATTACAATATACAGAATATGATTTCTTTCACATTCTTTCAAAAGCAGAAAAATAGAGTATATCTCTTTCATAATTCAATTTACAACTTTCATAGCCCATACATACCATCTTTCCATCACATATAATATACAAGATAATCCAATTCAACTGGGAAAAGGTTACATTAAGAAATGATCTCATCAAGGACTGTCAAATTGTCTTCTTTCTCAGTTCCACAACATTAGTATGAAATTCAATCATACTCCAATTTTGTCACAATAAAATAGGGGAAAGGCAATGCTCTCCACCTAACCAAGACATCCAATGAAAAGGGATAAGCCATACTTCTTCATTGGACCCCGATCCCCAACCACATTGTAATAAGAAATATTTTTTTTAACTCATGGAAACAATAGGCTTCCACAACACAAAGATAGATTTCTCATTCAAAACATAGTCCAAAACAAAACTGCAGTTTTCCACCATAAAACAAAACAACAAAAAACAGTCAGGCTTCATCATGCAAGCCAAAGGAGCAAGAAACTATGGAGGATGCTGCTTATGCCTCCCAAAGAGGAAATGGGTATCACCACCTGATAAAAAACCACCAAAATATACATCATTTCAAATCCCTGACATGCCGTTATGCCTCCCCCAAGTACCCCTTATTCCTCACATTTTCTTATGCCTCCCTAACTCCTTATGGCACCCCATAACAAGTAAATAAATGCAAGTTATTTCTTTGTAAGGTGGAACCCAAATCCCAACTCCCTCCAAACTTATACCTCCCCAAAACACTTCTTCCTCCCACAAAATGCCCCATAGTCTTCTCCTACACCATCCCTAGACCATCTACCTAGCCAGCCAAAAAATAAAACAACACATTCAAACATTCAACCATTCACATATGCATACAATTAAAAGGATAGTATTTCCAAGAGCTAAGATCTTACCTCTCATTGATGGAGTTTCCCAAGTTACAAACAACAATTGTTTCCAAGTAACAATCCAAAAATCCACAAAACAACAAGCACGCAACAATCGTCAAGCTTCTCCAAAAGCAAGAGCTCCCAAAACAACAAGGAATTCACCCGAGAAAATGGAGTCTCCAAATGAAGCAACCCCAAACCAAGGCAAGGAATTCTAATTTAATAGAAGGGGGAAGGGAAGAGGATGACATGGGTCCATGTAGGATGTCACATCACACATCCTCAACTCCAACCCCCAAGGTCAAATTCATTCTGTAAGTCATAATAAATAGGTGGGTGAATGATATGATGGTTTACTTACACACTCAAATCTAACCCACAACCAAAAGGACTGAAATTAAATCATGTAAGAAAAGTGCAGTAAAACCTACAATTTTCCTTCTCAAAAGCATTATAAACCTCTAATATCAACTCTCCAACCACATGTATGGTTGCTAATTAAATTTAAGAGGTATGGGACAAGTTTAACTTGTCCCACAAGCCTCCAAAATCAGCCTCCAAGGACAAATTCGAATTTCCAAGAAGGTAGAGTGTTTCACACTCAAAAGTTACCTTACACATCACTTACACATCTCTTACAACACTTTAATGCAAGGCCAACAACTCTATTAATTACTTTCTTATGTCCCAATTTGATTAATTAATTTTAACAACATGTTTACTCACATTAATTTACAACAATTAATAAATAATGAAAGGGGTAAACACATCACTTAAAAAAAACATACAAACATCAATAAAAATGAACCAAATAAATAAATACGCATAACCCTTGGTCACATTTAAAGGTGATCCCCCCCATGGGAATCCATAACAATCAAACACACACACACAAATAATACAAGTTGCCATGGTAACCTTGTTGAATTCATCTAGAATTCTAATGTGGTTGGTCTCTAATCCCCCAAGGTTTGTTGTGATATTTTTAACCTACACACTACAAATACCCCTTCGGCCTCATGGCCATATCTAAACATATAAATGAATATAATATAATTTCAAAATCATCAATATATATATGAATCACAACAACATCCAGACAATAAAAAATATCACTTACAATTTCATCAACAACTATATAATCATCAATTTTAAATTCAATTTTATAGGTCTACTCAATATATCCAAATATCACATTACCTAAAAAAATCCATAAATATATATAACCATGTCTAACAGCATGTCAAAATCTATATAAAATGTCTCTAATAATCATCATGCATCATACATGAATCAGAGTCAACAATAATCCATGATCTGACATCTAACACCATATTAAATCGAAACTATAATAATGTCCATAATATAGTCAGCAATATCAAAAGTTTCAAAGGGAAGTGGGCACTAAATGTATCGCTTCCTCAAGTCCCAATATCAATGCCCTATACTCAGCTTGGTGGAAGGTCATGGTGGCATATCCGAAAATTACACCTCCTTCTACTATCTTTCTTCCATCAAGGTTGTATAATATGAACGATGAACATTCAATATTTTCAGAGGTATTCGACACTCCATGAACTTCCAATCTCCAAATGGCAACCATGCTTACCTTTACAAAGGAAAAAAAAAATATCGAAAGTAAACATTTAAAAAAATAGAATGAACACTTCTAATTTGTCTTTTTCAATACAAACATCTATAATTTAACATATGACAAGGCCCTAAAACATTTGCTCCTGAGTTCATTCATTAATAAGAATTTCTTATTGAGATTCAATGGAGTTAGTAATTTGTCTACAGACATACACTTTAAATTAGTTAATGTCATGTGTTCATGAGCAACTTCTTTTTGGGAAACATTGTATAGAAACATTTTATTCCTTACAATACTAAAACTTTGTATTTCGTATGTTAGACTAAACTGCAAATATATTTTGGAATATATTATAATCGTAATCACGAGTTTGGTTACATTCCACTCATTTTATGAATAGATAAATTTATATTGCTAACATATGATTAATACAAACACAATTTACATTTTTTTTAAGATTTGATTTCCGATAATTATGAGTTTATAAATGTAATGGGTAAATATTAAATTTGAATAAATCACTTAATAAATTTATTAGTATATTATGAATTGATAGATTTCAGTCTATTTGCAATATCAAAATCTATAAACATTTGATTAATTATAGTATTGCAAATGACATTCCAATAATTGTTATACCCTATAGTATTGTGAACGACATTCTAATAATAGTTATAGTTTATTCACTAAATAACCATTGTAATGTATATCTAGTATTTAAATTACATGCTTCAATGAGTACTCGAGTTCTCTAGAATTAACTCCTTTTCAAACAATATTGGATTTTTGTATTATGTATATTAAGTAGGCTACAGGTGCATCTCTATATGAGTTTAACTCATATTACAACACTCTTTAAACATAAATAAACGATTGGAAATGATAATTTCACCAATACAATCCTAAATTGGACAAATGATGATAATCCCATACTTAGCGAATTAGAAAATCGTTACCATTACACATTTCCTACCAAAATATGATTTTAACATAAATGAATTTTTTTAATCTAAAATTGCTATAAAAATATCTAAACATTAGTAATTTTAATACTATAATCCATACAAACACGTATTAATACTAAGGAAAACATATTTAATCCAGAATATATTTAAACAACAAAACAAAATATATTTATGTTGGTGTGAATCGTCATCCAACAAAAATTATATATTTATATAGGTTTTTCTCAAACACGTCATAATTTTTTTAGAACAAAACATAAAAAACCATAACTAATTTTTTTTAGTAGCAAACTTGGTGTTGCTTCTATGTGTAATCTTTTTTGCACAATTTTTTGGATCTATTGCTATTTTTATGAACGGAACTCCCATCTTTCTCATCTTATGTGGAGGCTCATACTTTTGGGAATCCTCCATCGTGTCATATTCTAGATCATATCCTCGCGAATTTGGCCATATAGTGCGGAATTTAGACAAATAAATAACATAAGTTTCAGGCAAATTGAGTCGATCCTTGACCATCACTACAATTTCTAGTTTGGGCAGCTTATTCTGTTGATGATGGTCTATATAGACCACAAATGTGGACCTCTTAAAGACTTCCTCCCTTTGGAATTTGGGATTTTTCAACATTATCCCTACGAGATTAGGAGGAATTGAGCTTTGTGTATTCATTTTCACCATGCAAAATACAAACTGAATACAAAAACACAAATGCCAAAAAAAATTATACAATTAACGTTACTATGATACCTGTCAAATAAAAAATAAATCATCCACTATGATAAAATAATCACAACATCAGAAAGCTAATATCCATGACAAATTCAAGTATCGATAAATGTCAACAGCTATCCTTCAACCAAGATGCACGCTCCCATAATATCACAACCTTCCATTGCAAAAGGGACGGTTGTGATATTATGGGAGGGTGCATTTATGAGTGGAAGGTCAGTGGGTGACTTTCAAAACCTCTGCTCATCACAGTATACCACCCAAATATTGATGCGTAATCCTAAGGGGCAAGCCCCTTCATCACACAACAATAGTTGGGCATATCGATGTGGCATCCAAAGGGGCAAGACCATTCAACATGCACCGATTCCTATCTTTGCAGAGGCACTTGTCCCCATATGCCAAATTGAGAGTTAAAGTATGTTATCACAAAATTTTTATATCTTCAACTTTCATTAAACATTCACAACATTACAATTACCAATATTTAACAACTAATAATATATATATCCACATTCGCAATATTTACAACTATAATGCATCCAAGAAATCAAACTTTTCCTAATGTATTTAATTTAAAATAGCTAAGAGAAATGAAATCAAAATTAACAGCTCGAAGATCACATGCATATTTAACCAATACCAACATAATATCAACATAATTAACTAGTCTCGTACCAGTGATTAATAAAGGCAAATTGTAGAAATTACCGAATCCTCTATCATTTATCAACAAACACGTGAATACAATAATATCGCAATAATAAACTAGTTCACACTAATATTTAGTGTCTATATACTAAATAAAATATTTGAACACGTCATTCTTTTTGAAAACATGCTTCCAAACAATTGTTCGAGATATTTGTACTTATGATAAAGTTTCATGTTATATTTGTCCTTATGTATATCAAACACATACATTTGTTCCTATTTACAAAGTATTAGGTAATAGATATGACATCAAATTGCTTCCTTTTCTTACAGTTTCAAATATAGTAATTAATAATAATAGTGAAAACTATAATTATTTTATGAAATTTAAGGTTCAATGTTTGGGGCTTAGGGTTTAGGGTTTAGGCCTCAAGGTTTGGGCATTAGGGTATAAAAGTTGAAATATAAACATTGAAATGAAATAATTGATCATATTAAAAAAAGTTATATAAAAAATGTTGTGGAGTTAGGAAACCTAACTAATGCATCCCTACTATTTGAATAAAATATAAATGATTAGAAATTGGACTTAAACACCCTATTAAGCATAAGACACCAAATCTAAATAGAATGTAAATAAGTGGATATCAAAGTTAGAAACCCTATGATGCAAAAAGTTCCAAATATAAATAAATTATGGGTCACATGTCCAGTAATTGAATCTAGAAACTTTGTCAACCAGATGACTTTGATTCTTCCACACTGAATACGAAAATGCATACAAACCTTAGGTCGAATAAGCATTTCTCTGAATATGATTATCTAATATGTGATCACCTTTTATAATTTAGGATAAGCTAATAAAGTTCACATTTCAAAAGGAAAAAATTAGATATAACATATGCAATAATTTAAATTTTATTAAATCGTCAAAAAACAAAATAAATATAGACATCGAGTGTTATCATTTTTGGAATTCTAAGTCTTAAAATAATATTTCAATATTGATATCATTACACTAACACTGAGTTTATTCGTTACCTCTACCTCCTCCCCTAATGTTGGAGATAACTCTAATGCCTCAACATTATAACTAGTAACTATGGTTCTTATTGTAGTCTCCCTCACGACTCTTTAACATATCTTACTAGATACTGAGGCAAGTCCACTAGTGTTTCTCGAATGAATGGGGATGCACCTGCCATAAAAATTATCTTGTGATATTTGTCAACTCCTGAGCTCATAATATAATTGGACAATATGCCCATGTATCATATGTCCCCATATATGAGCACCACATAATATCCCCTTAATCTCATATAATCACTTGCTAATGAATTCCAAGCCAAAAACACAAATAAGTGAAACTTTGCGATAATATGTATATGTTTCCCCATTACTATATGCATCATGAACATCTTATAAATCCGTGTCAAAAATAGAATCACTAACCTAATCACCATATTTTATAGAGCTAATATATGATAAATGTCATGGTACAAATGTACCAAATTTATACTCATAGAATGTATTATTCCTTGATGTAGCACCACTTGACACATGGATATACAAAAAAGTGGAACATCTTAACCTAACTTGTGAAAAAATTCACATGTCACTGTAAAGTTTAAAATTGCCTTATAAATATCGATAATGGTTACAACATATACATCCCTCAAACACACTAGGTAGGAATGTAGATTATAACAATATGAGGTTTTTGGCCACCTCTCTACTTTCTACCTATTGACAATGTCATCTTGAGTGCCATAAAGCATGGGTATACCCACAAATCAATTACCCTAATATTAAAATTGTAGATCTCTTATCGACAAACTAGAATAAACTTAAGATATTGCATGTAAGGTAATAATGATTTATAGGGATCCTTTCTCAAAATAGTATTAAATAAATGACCATTCTAGATCCAACCCAAAAGAAAAACCTAGCTCACAAAGTGATCTAGGTTTGTAGGAAAAAGTTATGTTGAAAGGAGGTTATATGTTCCTCTTATATACAAGGTATTTCTTTAGGGTCTCCTAGACCTAATTTAGCCTCTCCTTATAGCTATCTTGACTTCACCTAGTACATATTTACACCTTTCTCAAGATCTGGATCTAATTCAGCCTTCCCTTTGTAGTGTATTTGGACCTTTCCTAACACCCTTACCTTTGAGAGATATCTACATTGATTATACTTACTTTTTACACTCGTTTGCATATATTGCATTATACTTTTCTTTGTAGCCGTTTATTATTAGGGTTACCATGAGTAATTTTTAAAATGTTACATGTGGTCGAGATGATGGATAAGTAGTTCCCACTTCCCTTCGACACTTTTGATATTGATCATGATATTGGTGACTAAACTATGGACATTAATATAGTTTTGATTTACTATGGTGTTAGATGTCAGATCATGAATTATTGTTGAATATAATTCATATATGATGCATGATGATTGTTAGAGACATTTTATATAGATGTCAATATGTTGTTGGACATGGTAATATATATATTTATGAATGTTGTTAAGACATGTGATATTTTGATATATTGAGTAAACCGAGAAAATTGAATTTAAAATTGATGATTATATAGTTGCTTATGAAATTTTAAGTGATATTGTTGATTGTCTAGATGTTTTTGTGATTCATATAAATATTGATGATTTTGAAATTATATTATATTCATTTAGATGTTCTGATATGGCCATGAGGCTGAAGCGGTGTTTGTATTGTGCAGGTTAAAAATATCACAACAAACCTTGGGGGGTTAGAGACCAACCACATTGGAATTCTAGATGAATTCAACAAGGTCACCATGGAAAATTGTATTTTTCATGTGTGTGTGTTTGATTGTTAGGAATTCCCATGGGGGGGAATGACCTTTAAATGTGACCAAGGGTTATGTTTATTTATTTATTTGGTTCCCTTTTATTGATGTTTGTATGTGTTTATTAAGTGATGTGTTTACCCCTTTCATTATTTATTAATTGTGGTAAATTAATGTGAGTAAACATGTTGTTAAAATTAATTAATCAAATTGGGACATAAGAAAGTAATAAATAGAGTTTTTCCCTGCATTAAAGTGCTTTAAGATATGTGTAAGTCATGTGTAAGTTAAATTTTGAGTGTGAAACACTCCACCTTCTTGGAAATTCGAGTTTGTCCTTGGAGCTGATTTTGGAGGCTTGTGGGACAAGTTAAACTTGTCCCATACCTATTAAATTTAGTTACCAACCATACCTATGGTTGGAGAGTTGATATTAGAATTTTATAATGCTTTTGAGAAGGCAAATTGTAGGTTTTACTGCACTTTTCTTACTTGATTTAATTTTAGTCCTTTGGGGTGTGGGTTGGATTTGAGTGTGTAAGTAAATTTTCATATCTTTCACCCACCTATTTATTGTGTCGTGGAGAATGAATTTGATATAGGGGGTTGGAGTTGAGGATGTGTGATGTGACATCCTACATGGACCAACCTCATCCTCTTCCCTTCCCTCATCTATTAAATTTGAATTCCTTACCTTGGTTTGGGGTTGCTTCATTTGGAGACTCCATTTTCTTGGATGAATTCCTTGCTATTTTGGGAGCTATTACTTTTGGAGAAGCTTAAATATTGTTGCATGCTTGTTGTTTGGTGGATTTTTGGATTATTTCTTGGAAACAACTGCTGTTTGAAAGTTGGTAAACTCAATCAGGGAGAGGTAAGATCTTAGCTCTTGGAAATAATCTCCTTCTTTTTGTATGCATATGTGAATGGTTGAATGTTTGAATGTGTTGTTTTATTTGTTGGCTGGTTGGCTAGATGGCCTATGGATTGTGTAGGAGAAGACTATGGGGCATTTTGTCGGAGGCATAAGTTTTTTGGGGAGGTATAAGTGTGGAGGGAGTTGGGATTTGGGTTCGAGCTTACAAAGAAATAGCTTGCATTTCTTTACTCATTATGGGGTACCATAAGAGGTTGGGGAGGCATAAGGAAATGAGAGGAATAAGGGGTAGTTGGGGGAGGCATAAGGGAATGTCAAGGATTTCAAATGATAAATATTTTGGCAGTTTTTTCTCATGTGGTGATACCCATTTCCCCTTTGGGAGGCATATGCAACATCCCCCATATTTTCTTGCTCCTTTGGCTTGCATGATGAAGCCTGAGTGTTGTTTGTTGTTTTTTTCTATGGTGATAAACAACAGTTTTGTTTTGGACTGTGTTTTGAATGAGAAATATGTCTTTGTGTTGTGGAAGCCTCTTGTTGCCATGAATTGCAGAAAAAAATTTCTTATTGCAATGTGGTTGGGGCTCAGGGGCCAATGAAGAAGGATGGATTCTCCCTTTTCATTAGATGTCTTGGTTGGTGGAGAGTGTTTCCTTTCCGCTGTTCTAATGTGACCAAATTGGAGAATGATGGAAATTCATACTGTTGTTTTGGAACTGAGAAAGAAGACAATTTGATAATTCTTGTCGAGATCATTTCTTAATGTAACCTTTTCCCACTTGAAGTGGATAATCTTGTATATTATATGTGATGGAAAGATGGTCTGTATGGGCTATGAAAGTTGTAAATTGAATTGTGAAAGAGATATACTTTGTTTTTCTGCTTTTGAAAGAATGCGAAAGAAATCATATTCTGTATATTGTAATTGAGGAATGAAAGAATAAATTGTAAAGGTATCTCTTTGAATCAATAAAATATTGTATTACTTTACTCAAATGGCATTATTGGGCATTGAAATCTGATTGTTGAATGTAATTTGAAATCTATGTTGGAAAGATGAAAAAGTGAATATGTATGAAGATATGTCATAATGCTCTTTTCTTTAGAAATGAAAGTTTTGAAAATCATAATTGTAATTTGGCATTTGAATACATTGATTCGAATCAACTTAATGAGTTAGATTGGATCCGAAATGATTTCTAATACTTAAAAGATGATAAATGGAAAATAGATCCTTTCGAATTATATCTTTGTTAGATGTTTTTAAAACTGGAAAATGTTTTATCAAAATGCACATATCGAATCTACAACATCAAAAAGATAAAATGAAATATCAAATTTTATTTGTAAGGTTGAAACGACCCCAAACATAATAAAATACTTATGAAAATTTTATAGAACCTTTCAAATCAGGAAAAGGCAAAATTAAAGTCTTCTTTCTCTATAAAATTGATAAATTTCAAATGCAAATCGTTCAAGACAAACTTAATCTTGCAATCTAACTTAAAATCTTCCAAGTAAAATCCTCCATGCCTGTTTGGCAAGTGGAAAAATAATTAATGAGAAATTTAAATAGAATTGATAAGTTAAAAATACCAGTTCACTTTCCTAAGTGAGAGAAATACTTTTTCTAAAAATTGACCATTTAAACTTTATCCATAATCAAATTCCTAAGGTTTCTGCGACAAAGAGGACTTCGAGATCTTTCCAGAAAGTCCTTGTTTGCTAAAAAAAGAGTTCCAAATCAAAATTTATGCCCTTCTAAAGTTTTTACTTCAATTCGGGCTCAACATAAGGTAATTGTCAAATTTCTAAATTTATGAAATATTACCTTGGGCAAACCCACAGGCTTGAACTTTAATTTTTTAGAGGATTTTTCGGTAAGAAGGTGAAAAGGCATGAAGTTTCCCTGCTACTTTGCTGACCCGCAAGCCTTTCATTTCGGCTAAATATCGATCTAAGTTAAAAACAAATTAATTTGGGAAAATTTTCCTAATCTTTTCCCACCATGTCTACCTACCGTAGCCAATAAGATGATCGACGACGTGGCTTTCATGAGGAAATCGGTTGAGCCACGGAATCACATTTAAACCTTAAGTGTATTTCAAATTATAAATTTGGAAAAATTTATAAGTTTTCCACGCTACCCCCGCCTGGCTCACAACGTAATCAGGTGTTACCATGTGGCTGTTACAAGGCAGTTGGTGGAGGAGCGGATCCCTTAAAAAGCCTTAGCGCTTCAAAAAAATTCTTTGGGGAAAATATTTCAAAGTTTTCCTCGCCGGCCCGCCGACCCACATGACCAATTGGTTGACTAACACGTGGCATCTTTTTAGGTCAGAGTGGAGGCACAGGATCGTTATGATCCTTTTCACCCTATCCTTTTGACGAAAAGGAGAAAAGAATCTAAATGTTCTCCGCCGAACCGCTGAATTTCGCAGCCAAAGTTGGGAAATGTCGACACATGTCCTTTCTGGACATTGGTGGAGCGTGCGGGTATAACAATTCACTATATTGTCCCAAAAGGGGAAGAAGAGTTTAAAGCCTATCCCCGCTCTGCCGGTCCGACGTCTGAGAAAATTTTTCCTCCTCCAGCTCCGTTGGTTTTCTTTTCTCCTCTGAGTGAATTTTCCCGTCCAGAGTCTACAGGCCTGAGTGTGGGAAAATTATGCTCCACTAGCCCATAGACCCGCTCTTAGGAAAATTTTCACTCCCATCGTCCTCCTGCTGATCCATAACTTTAAAAATATGAGGAGTTAGGAGGACTTCTTTGTATCACCGAAAAGGTAAGGAAATTTACTTTCTAATTGGAATGTTTTCAAAAAAATTTAATAATCGTTAATCATGGGAAAAGTAAAAATTCAATATTTAACCGAGTTTTAGAAGTGGGTAAGTAAGAATTTACTCTGATGATTTTAAATATGTATTATTTTCCCCTACTATAATTAAATCTTGCTCTTGTCTTAGATATTGTGGAATTAAATACCTTGGGTATTTAATTGTTTTGGTCCCTTAACCCTAAAATTTTAATGAAGAAATATTTAGCTAAAATCTCAATGTATTCAATGATTAAATTAATCCCTAAGAAGATTTGAGCTAGGTGTGGACTTATTACACTTGTTTCTTTATAATGTAGAATTAGTAATTATTATAATGGGAAACTTTATCAAGTTGAATTGAATTGTCCTTGAGACTTTGGTTGTTAACAATTTTTTTTTTAAATTATTCCATAATTTTGTATTTAAACCTAGGTTTGTTCATGTGTCTCAACTGGGGAGATTTTAAGCGGGTGTTACACTTGGTATCATAGTCACGATGTATCACTTCATCAAGGACTTTTCGGTTAACAACAAGGAAATTTGTCTTGATATTTGCAGATCAATAAGACCAGTTTGTTGATATTTTTATGATATGTTTGGGAATTGAACTTTTATGAGTATTTGAGAAATTGCTTGGGAGTTTGTGATTAGGAATATGTTAGATTCCGGAAGCACACATTCAACTACCAAAATAATAATAAAAGTTGGAAGGTAAAAATTAAGGGGGAGTGTTAGAAAAAGACTTTAATTTTTGTACTTGCTGCAGTGGCATTTTTTCTGAACCCGATTTTAAAACAAAAAAAATAAACAAGCCACTTTTTATGCTTGATTTTTGTGAACTAAATAGATGTTCCTAGTTGGAGGAATGTGCTAACAAAGTAAATAAATCAAAATGTGTTTTTATTACAAGTCCTACAATCATGATTCTAAGTTATAGGATGAGTGGAGTGTTTTATTTTTAGATGATAGTCATCTATCCTTATTAGAGGCAGTTGTAATGATAAATTGTATGATATGAATCACATGGTTGGACAGAGAGTTGTATTGTTTCCTGGAAGATCTAACAAGGAAGAAGAAATATATGATCAGAAGTGGTGATCTAGAGTTTGCAATAATCCTGTTAGTAGTTTGGAAAGTCTGGTTTGGTTGTTAGTTTTTTAATTTGATACCCGTATGTGCCTAATTTCTAAACATAACTACTGAGTGTCTTTTAGTGACCCAATCTTGCCCCTGTCAACACATTTTGATACTGACCTCGAGATACTACTACCTATATTATGGGCATTATTATAGTGCTACAATTTAGTTATGAATGTTAGATGTGAGAGCATTAGATTATTGTTGACATTGATTAAACTATGATGTCATGATGATTATCAAGGACCAACATTATATATATTTTTGTTTATGTAATGTTTGACTGAAGTTATCTTATAAATGTTATTCTAGACATGTGATATTTTTGAGATAATTTTGAGTAGACCTAGGAAATGAAAATACTTTGCCACTGATGATATAGATTGCTGATAAAATTACAAATGATATTGTTGTTTGCCATAGATGGTGTTGTGATATATATATATATATATATATATATATATATATATATATGATGATTTATGAAATTATATTTATATTCATTTGGAATGTTCTGATGTGGCCACAATGCCGAAGGAGGTATTTTATATTGTGTAGGTTAAAAATATCACAACAAATATTAGGGAACTCGAAGACCAACCACTTTGAAATTCTAGATGAATTCAACAAGGTCACCATGAAAACTTGTTTTGTTCATGTGTGTGTTTTTTATTTTTAGGGATTCCCATGGGGGGATCACCTTTAAATGTGACCAAGGGTTATGTGTATTTATTTATTTGGTTCCTTTTTATTGATGTTTGTATGTGTTTATTAAGTGATGTGTTTACCTCTTTCATTATTTATTAATCGTGGTAAATTAATGTGAGTAAACATGTTCTTAAAATTAATTTATCAAATTGGGACATAAGAAAGTAATTAATAGAGTTGTTTCCCTTGCATTAAATTTTTGTAAGAGATGGGTAAGTGATGTGTAAGTTAACTTTTGAGTGTGAAACACTCCACCTTAGAAATTCGAATTTGTCCTTGGAGGCTGATTTTGGAGGCTTGTGGGACAAGTTAAACTTGTCCCATACCTCTTAAATTTAATTACCAACCATACCTATGGTTGGAGAGTTAAGATTAGACTTTTATAATGCTTTTGAGAAGGTAAATTGTAGGTTTTACTACACTTTTCTTACATGATTTAATTTTAGTCCTTTGGGGCATGGGTTAGATTTGAGTGTGTAAGTAAACTCTCATATCATTCACACACCTATTTATTGTGCCTTGGAGAATGAAGTTGACCTTGGGGGTTGGAGTTGAGGATGTGTGATGTGACATCCTACATGGACCCGTCTCATCCTCTTCCCTTCCCTCTTGTATTAAATTTTAATTCCCTTCCTTCTTTTAGGGTTGCTTCATTTGGAGACTCCATTTTCTTGGGCAAATTCTTTGTTGTTTTGGGAGATCTTGCTTTTGGAGAAGCTTGAAGATTGTTACATGCTTGTTGTTTGGTGGATTTTTGGATTGTTTCTTGGAAACAAATGTTGTTTGGAACTTGGGAAACTCCATCATGGAGAGGTAAGAGCTTATCTCTTGGAAATACTCTCCTTTTATTTGTATGAATATGTGAATGGTTGAATGTTTGAATGTGTTTTTTTATTTGTTGGATATTGATGGCTCAAGAAGCAAATGTCTGAATTTTTATTCAATGTGTGAATAGAACTATGAAAAAAGAAGAATATAAAGCCCTTGAATAGTTACAAAACAGTTACATAGGGACACATGTATTACATGTGTAGAATGTATTAAGCTAACATTCCCCCCCTTAATACATTGTTCCTACATATGTACCCCCTAAACAAATCAAATTTCACCTTGCTGAGAGGCTTGGTGAGAATATTTGCAACCTGAAAATCAGTAGGGCAGTATGGGAGCTGAATTTGGTGGTTCAAGACCTATTCACGGATGTACATTCGACCTCAATATGATTTGTTTGTTTATGAAAAAAAAGATTCTTCATAACTTTCAACACACATTGATTGTTGCAATGAATGATGGGAGGTTTCTCTTCAGGAATCCCTATATTGGCAAGAATGCGACATAACCAAATCGCTTCACACATAGCTCCTCATGTGGCATGGTATTCAGCCGCAGTGGATTAGAGAGAAAAAATAATTTGCTTCTTGCTAATCCATGAGATAGGTTCAGATACGAGATGAAAAACGTACCCTGAAGTGGATTTCCTATCATCAACAGATCCTGCATAGTCTGAGTCTTTATATCCCTATAAGAAGAACTAAGTGTTCTTTTGATACTCCAGACCAAATTCAAATGTACCAAGGACATATCTCAACACATGATTTGTTGCTATCCAATGACATTTCTTCGGCTCCTGCATAAATCTAGCGAGATAGTTCAATGCAAAGCGAATATCTGGCCTGGTATAAGTCAAGTAAATGAGACTCCTAATGGGTCGTTGTATTCTTCCAATCATTTAACTGACATAATCTTTTTCAGTGTCATTCTAAACCAGGGTTTTGTGCAAGGCAATATGCAATAGAGTCTAGAAGAACCATTTATACGTTGAGTTTGTTGGGGGGTTACTTAGCTTGATGGTTATTCTACAGAAGTGCAGTTAAAATCTATGGAAATTAAATACAATTCTACAGAATTCAATTGTTTGCAATGAAATGGATTTCAACAACTAATCTTCTACTATAAAGTAAAATACGCACACACTTATTCTTAACAATTTAAACCATAACTGAATAACTGGAATTCAACAGAAAGAAAGACTGTTTATGAGCTAAATTTGCATGGCAAAAGAATCTACTTAAAAGTGAAAGAAATAATGGAGAAAACAGAGATAGAATCAAAGCATGCATGTAAAACTCATCAAATGACAACTGTAGTAAAACTAATCGAATGACTGTATGCATGTAAAACATAGAGTAACCTCGTATCTCCTCGGTTGAGTGGGCCCTTGCTCTTCCTGGGGATAGAGTGATCGACAAATTCTGATTCTCAAAATACCGTAGATTTCATTAACTTCCAAATGAGTTCATAACATATCAAAAACTAATCCAGAACAGAACAATATGCAGATAATTTTCTTCGATCAAAAAAAGTGGTCCTCAAGTTCTGAAGACAAAGTATTCATATAGATAATGTTTGTTACAAGATCCGCCATATTAGGCGGCATTAAACACTGTTTCCTCAAATATCAATTGAAACTCTTAGATTCCTACAGACCGTTAGAGTCAAGCCCAAACTAATAGGTCAATTTAGAAATAGTCTTCAGCCGCATGCATCGAACTCGGGCAACTTATCCACCAGTAACCTCCATCATTCCTGCACACATCATCATATTTGATCTCATAAAATAGTTAGTAGGAGGTCATGTGATAAATGAATTTTATAAATAATAGCAAGGAAAAATGCATCAATCTACTAAGACATGACTATATAAAACATCCCCATATACAAATAAGTCATATCACGAAGAGCATTTCCGATCTGAAGAAATGATATTAATGAGCCAATCTATGCACTCATCATTCCCCTTGACTTTACCTGTTGCATGTCCCAATGCAACTCATCTGCGTCCTACTTGCCTTCCAAGTTGTTCAGCCATGTCATACTCCTCGAATTGATCAGTGTATTACTTTTTGGTATTCTTGCAGCCCTAAGTATTAGAGGTAATTTCCACCCAGGCAGTGAAACTGTCATGGGACTATGCTACATTGTTCTGCCATGTTGTGAGAGGGCTCAAGAGGAGTAGAGGCCGTACCTGGAGGCCTGCCCATTCATCAGTGTATTACTGGATGGTTTTCTCTGCAGTTTGTTTGATAATGGAGATGAGGGCATCACCCCTTCACATGCTCTAGCTCAAATTCTAAGGAGAGAGGACCTCCCTACATTTTAAAGGTAGGCTTAAAGTATCCCATCTCCTATCGCAAGCTTGCCAAGCAACTCAAAAATTCTCCTGACTATAATTTTCAAAATCAGTAATACACTGAAGCAAAATCTGAAAAGTATGCACCCCCACCCCTGCCTGGTAGTATAATGATCTAAAGTTCTTCCGTAGGGTGACATCTGTGTGATGGGTTGGGCGAATGTAAAATCTGATTGACTGAGCAGTGTTATTGAAACTGTCTTTTTCTTTTCTCCAAGTTATTTGATTCCTTAATACAGACTGAAATGCTTTAATTTGAAAATCCCCCACAAATGGGTTGATCAAGAAATCAAGGACATTGGCTACTACCATGTTATGTAAATAAAATTCACAGAGCAAATTTTGAATTTCTGGGGTGTTGTTCTTGTAGACTGATTAAAAACTAGGTCCATTAGGAATTTCGTGAGGAGCTCAAGAACACAATTGAAATAACTGCCAAGAATAAAATTGCTCCTGGATATACATGTTGTAGACCGAGGAGGGTTTCCTACAAGACAATAGTTTGATGGCTGAAGGATAAACAGAGTCTAAGATAAATGTTAACTTTTGTTTTTCCTCTTCTAAAGATTCTTTTTCCTTTTTTAATCTTTGATTTTCTTACTGCAATTCCCTTTTCTGAAGGGACAATTGTTGGAAATTATCTAAGAGGGTAAGACCTGTATCACGTTGTTGCTTTAGACAACTCACCTCATGCTGAAGGGCAGCAATCTACCAAATTTTTTCTACTATCTTTTGTGTAAATTCAGCTTGTAATAAAAGGGTGGATTCTTCCATACCTTGTAACTGAGATTTTAGGAGTGCTATCTCCTCCAGATAGTTGTAAGAAGGCACCACTTGAGTGTCAAGTATTTCCAGAGTTACAGTGTGAATTTCCGTAGATGATGGAACAACAGATGATGGAGCGGTCGAGACATCCTCCGTATGTAGTTCCACTTGAATGTGGTGGTGTGTTCAGGTAAGGACTCCGATTGGAAACCGCCTGTCTGAAAACATGAGCCAAACTACCAAGACTGTAGTTGCATGGAGGAAGAGGGGGCCATGGGAAACTTTCCTTTTGAATAAAAAATGGATGGGGGTGGTGCCTTAGGAACGTCAGCTGCCTCTGCTTGATTATGTGAAGGGCCCAATGCAAGGGTAGACCAAGGTGTAGAAGAGATGCTAGATTTTAGTTGCTTAGGCCTAGACCCTTCACCACCAACACGTCCCTTGAGTCTCCTCTTTGGGTGAAAGAAAACTTGGTGTGAACACAACAGATGAATCAACCCTGGGTGCTTAAGCATAGACTTGCCCCCACTGGACCGGTGTTTCTGGCATACCTTAATGATAGAATCTATGAGTTATTCTGGTAAATTGACCCGAAGGGCCTAGTTGACATATCCCTTTTTAAGGTGAATGAGCATTTTGAGCGCATCACCACCCAGAATAGAAGTTTGTCCATCACATATAAAATACTTGTTGACCCATTTAGCAATCTCACCCCAGATTCCAGGAAAAAATTTCTACTTAACACCCTTCTGGACACCCAATGGAGTCAAGATGACCTCCGGGAGTGCCTCTCCTTCCTCGTGGAACTAAGCAAAAAGAATTTGCAAAGGGGCATTCATCATAACCTTTAACCCCAAATTTGGTAGGCCAGACAAGTCAGAAATGACCTGACTGGTGATTTCAACTCATTGTCCACCAACTTACGAGCATGTGGACTCAAAATTGTTCAAGAACTCTTTCACAATGTGCTCATCAAACCCTTCAAATTTCCGAATGAAATCTAACCATCCAAAATCATGAAATACCTATGAAAGGGCGGCATTCCGGAGCAAGTCGTCAGGTGAAGCAGGTTTTGATGTCTTTTGTGGTCCCATGCTGAGCCAAAAAGTGAGAAATACATGACAACGAGAAAAAACCAGAGCTGAGTGTCCCTTCCACTTCCTACCTAGTGTCCAATAAAACCAATCGTGACTGAAGGGCATTCCACAACAGAAAAGAAGCGGTTGTAGAGCATTAAATTCCAAATGACACCAAATTCCTTGGGTAGCGAAATCATCAAGCGAGGGTGACGGAAAGAAAATGGTGATGAGACCAGTCACCCACATGAGATTAAGATTTTTGCGGTGGCGTATATCCCATAGTTAAGGAGCACGCACCACCTTTCGTGACATTGGAGAGTACAACACATCAAAGCATGTGGATATTTATGAGGCATTACTCCTGTTATGCCGTCATTCATAAAGCCAGATTTGGAAGGAGATTCAAGATGACCATAGTAATCATTTGATGACGGCCTCATAATGAAAAATGGATACACTAGGAAATGTTCGCATAGAAATATCATTAGCAGGTTCAGCGAACCAGGGAGTCTTTGTGGAGATAGCAAACAAGTGTTCATCAGGAAATTGATCTTGGATTGCTTTGTCATCACCTGAAACATTTATTCTGGAAAGAAAGTCAGCAACAATGTTAGATTTCCCAGGGTTATCTATGATAGTGAGATTGAATTCTTGCAACAAGAGTAACCAGCGAATGAGCCTTCTGCCAACCATTGGTTTGTTCATCAAATATCGAATGGCAAAGTGGTCAGTGTAAATTTTTTTTTTATATCTAGTGATGTAATGATGAAATTTATTCAAAGCATATACCATAGCCAAAAGCTCTTTTTCCGTGGTAGTGTAATTCTTTTCTGTAGGAGTCAGATTTTTGTTGATAAAATAAATTGCATACATATGATCTTCTAAGTCTTTTTGTCCAAGGACAGTGCCCATGGCTGTATTAGAAGCATCAGTGTGGATATGGAAAGGTTGTCCCCAATCAGGGCCACGTAAGACGGGGGCTGTTGTCATCTTCTCTTTGATAGAATCAAATGCCTATTGACACTGAGAAGACCATTCAAAAACAAAATCTTTGGTTAGCAATGAAAACATTGGAGCGGCAATTTTGCTAAAATCTTTTATGAATCGGTGGTAATAACCTGCATGGCCAAGGAAACTTTTGATGTTAGTTTGATTAGCTGGTATAGGTAATTGCGTGATGATTGATATCTTTTTGGGATCCACCTTTATACCTTGAGCTGAAATATGGTGTCCTAAGACAATTCCTTGATCAACCATCATCAGACATTTTTCATGACTTAGGGATAGTTGGTGTTGTTCACATCGACTGAGTACTTTCTCAATATTATTTAGAGATTCTTCAAAAGTAGATCCATGGACAGTGAAATCATCCATGTAAACCTCAACACAATTGTTAACAAGATCTACAAAAATGGCCAGGACTGCCCGCTGAAATGTGGCAGGGGAATTACAAAGCCCAAAAGGTGAGACTCTGTAAGTGAATGTGCCCCAAGGGAATGTAAAATTAGTCTTATCCTGATTAGCAGGAGCAATACTAATTTGATTATACGCACAAAACCCATCCAAGAAAGAGAAATATTTCTTACCAGCCAAGTTGTCCAGGACTTGGTCAATAAAAGGCAGGGGAAAATAATCTTTCTTGGTGGCTTTGTTAAGTTCCCTATAATCAACACATATTCACCATTTACCATTCTTTTTGGGAACAATAACTAATGGGGAGACCCACTGAATATCAGATATAGGATAAATGAAACCTACCTTTAGAAGATTTTCAATCTCAGTTTTTACTATATCTCTCAATGCTGGATTGATTCTTCGTTACGGCTTCCTTATAGGTTTGATGTCATCGGTGTAAATATGATGTGTACAGATGCTAGGATGAATTCCTTTCATATTAGTGTAATCCCAAGCAAAAGCATGAGAATATTTCTTCAGAACCTCAAGCACCCTAGCTTCTTGATTGACCTCCAAGTCACTTCCTATAGTCAGCTCTCTACCCATACTTACAAGCACCTACTTAGTATCATCCGCAAGAGCAAACTCTGTACTAGTGATAAAAGAATTTAATGGGCAAACATGGGGCTAGAGAAGGTGTAGGATGGATACATTATCAAAAGATAGAACCTTAGTTAAAGGAAAATAGAAATCAAGAACTAGATGTTCAGAATTATAAGCATAGAGTTTCCTACCAGACTCAGCAGAGGTAATGTCCTCTACCAATATTCTGAATTCTATAGAAGTACTACTGATTTCTGTAGTTGCAGAGTCCTTAGAATCAATCAGCACATAAGACTCTGCAGCCTCCGTCATATGATTGTGTATTGTAATAGTGGCCAGAAAAGAAGAATTCAAAGAGTTAGCATCCAAAGAATCCACCCATACCTGGTCACAATTGTTTGTATAAGGCTGGGCAGGAGGATATAACGAAATGTGTTTGGATTTCTGCTCATTTAGAATTGTCATGTTTCCTGATCTATAGTCAATGTAAGCAGCAACCCTAGCTAGCCAAGGTCTCCCCAAGATAACTGGATATCCCAACTTCCGAGCTTTAGGCTGCAAAACCATGAAATCAACTGGATACTCCCATGATTAAATAGTGACCATTATATCTTCAACCACACCATAAGGTACAACAATGGACTGATCTGCTAACTGCAGAACAGTGTTGGTTGGTTGAAGTCCTGTTAAGGATAGTCGGTTAAACATTTTTGTTGTGATGACATTAATAGCAACACCGAGATCCACAAAAACATTAGAGATTGACTGGGTATTTATACAAAGAGTAATGATAGGGCTCCCAGGATCCCCATATTTTGGTGAGATGAGGGTGTCAGCAACTAAATCAGCCAAATTTCCTTTGACTCTGACAGTCTTTGGGTATTTCTTTTTTCTTCCCAGCATCTTTATACATTCGTTTCTAATAGTTTGATTTAGTTCAGGGATGTCCCTTATTGCATGTAGCAGTGGAACCTCAATATGTACTTTTTTCAATTCCTGAACTAGTTATGTTTCATTTACAATCCAAGTGTCCTGTAATCGCTCAGGAAAAGGAGCTATAGTCGGTATGGGTATTTGATCATCCTGTTTATCTAGCAGTGGTAAAGAACTAGTGTTACCCTCAAGTTTTTCTTCCTTATTGGCATCATCAGGAAGTTCTGTGATAACAACAGGAGGGTTCAATATTTTTCCAGATCGTAATCGTAAATTTCCAATAGTGTTAACCTGCATGTTGTTACCCACATATGTGTCATCAATCGAAGATGTCT
Source organism: Taxus chinensis (assembly GCA_019776745.2). Classification (NCBI taxonomy): domain Eukaryota; kingdom Viridiplantae; phylum Streptophyta; class Pinopsida; order Cupressales; family Taxaceae; genus Taxus; species Taxus chinensis. The sequence goes on from CM034155.1 coordinate 272,629,614, forward strand.
GTTGATTTTTAGGATTGGCCACTGGCTGGGCTGGAAGTTGTGTTTTTGTTGCTTGTCCTTGATTTTGGTAGGCTTGAGGTGGAGGCATTAAAGATTTTTGTGGCTGCTGGAACCTACGTTGTTGATTATTGTTTTTTGGTGGTGCCCAGGACTGATTTTGGCTAAAATTTTGTTGAGGACCCCACTGCTGATTTTGCCAAGGACTGGCTGCGGGTGGTGGAGCCCAACTCGGCTGAGTGTAAGGATTTGTCCAAGGTGGTGGATATGGATAAGTCATCCAGTTTGAGTTTTCCCACTCAGGGTGTCCCCAAGAAGATTGAGAGGCCCGATTTGACCATGGCATTCTCCAGGGATTTTGAGTTGGTCTAGATGGGAATCCATCCTGATTGTTTGGTCTTTGGACAAAATTTAATTCAGCACTTGTTTGAGAGATTGCATTCAAACTTCCCTTCAATTTTGGTAAAAGTGTGCAATGTTTAGTGTCATGGTCAGTTACTTCACAGATTAAGCACATATCTGTGACATCCAAAGGAAATTCTCTCAAGGGGTGTCTCTTCCAACATTTAGGGCAATACATGTCCAATGGTTCTTTAACAGGGGTGGCTTTTGCCTTGATTCCATCTATTGTGGATGTTAATTGCAGCAGAATGTCTGTTTTCATGTTGGACATTTCTTCTAGAAGTTCAGAGGTACCCAAAGACTTGGATGTTGGTTTCCTTCTTATTCCTCCACGTGTTCTAGAATATATTCTACATAGCTCAGTAATTTGTTCCATGGTAAGCTTATGCACGTCTCCTCCTCCCATGAGGTGGAGAGAATCTTTGGTTTCCTCATCCAATCCTTTTAGAAAGACTGTTTTAGTGATGTTTGCATGTAACTCATACCCACTGCGTTTATGGAGAAAGAGGAATCTATCCAGATAGTCTTCTAGATTCTCATCTTCCTTTTATCGTATTTGAAAGAACTCCTCCCTCCTATCCCTTCCTCTGCAATAGTCCTGGTATTTATCCAGGAAGGCTATTTCCATGGCTTCCCAGGAATTAATGGAGTTAGATGGTAGCCCCATAAACCATCTCATACCAGAATCCTTTAGAGTGGAGGGAAATAATTTGAGTTATTGATTGTCAGTTTGGTAATCATATGTCTAGCATAGGATTTTAAATTCAAACAGAAATTGATCAGGGTCTTCTTTGTCCATTCCTCGAAATAGGGGTAGGATGGATGGTGAGATGTTTTTCATGGGTGCATGGTCATCTGCATCGAGGACAATGGGGTATGTAAATGTTCGTCCCAAAGGTTGTTCTTCAGCATTCCCAAGATTCCCCATTGCAGAATGATGTGAAGAGGATACAGAATGCTCAGAAAAGGTTCTAGGCATGGAATTGGAATCTGTATCACTCTCAGTGTTTCTCCCTTGTGAAGTGTCTAAAGAGATTTGTTGAATATTGCGTGCTATAAATCTCCCTTGGTTATCTTGTGACCTATGCATCCAGGTTGGTTGGTTTAAATCAAGGTCCGGGAGAACTACTAGTTTCCTATATGAACTCTATTAACACCCATAACATATGGAATAAAATAATGGAGCTTAAGGTTATGTGTGGGTCCCTGGCAGCGGTGCCAAAATTGATGGGTCATTGTATTCTTCCAATCATTTAACCAACACAATCTTTGTCAATGTCATTCTAAACTAGGGCTGTGTCCAAGCCAATATGCAATAGAGTCTAGAAGAACCAGTTATACGTTGAGTTTGTTGGGGGGTTGCTTATCTTGATGGTTATTCTACGGAAGTGCAGTTAAAATCTACGGAAATTAAATACAAGTCTATAGAATTCAACTGTTTGCAATGAAATGGATTTTAACAACTAATCTTCTACTATAGAGTAAAATACGCACACACTTATTCTTAACAATTTAAACCATAACTAAATAACTAGAATTCAACAGAAAGAAAGACTATTTATGAGCTAAATTTGCATGGCAAAAGCATCTACTTAAAAGTGAAAGCAATAATGGAGAAACCAAAGATAGTTAATCAAAGCATGCATGTAAAACTCATCAAATGACAACTGTAGTAAAACTAATCGAAGGACTGTATGCATGTAAAACACAGAGTAACCTCGTATCTCCTTAGTTGAGTGGGCCCTTGCTCTTCCTCGGGATAGAGTGATAAACAACTTCTGATTCTCAAAATGTCGTAGATTTCATTAACTTCCAAATGAGTTCATAACATATCAAAAACTAATCCAGAACAGAACAATATACAGATAATTTTCTTCGATCAAAAAAAGTGGTCCTCAAGTTCTGAAGACAAAGTATTCATATAGATAATTTTTGTTACAAGATCTGCCATATCAGGCGGCATTAAACACTATTTCCTCAAATATCAATTGAAACTCTTAGATTCCTACAGACTGTTAGAGTCAAGCCCAAACTAATAGGTCAATTTAGAAATAGTCTTCAGCCGCATGCATCGAACTCGGGAAACTTATCCACCAGTAACCTCCATCATTCCTGCACACATCATCATATTTGATCTCATAAAATAGTTAGTAGGAGGTCATGTGATAAATGGATTTTATAAATAATAGCAAGGAAAAATGCATCAATCTATTAAGACATGACTATATAAAACATACCCATATACAAATAAGTCATATCACGAAGAGCATTTCCAGTCTAAAGAAGTGATATTAATGAGCCAATCTATGCACTCATCAACTCCCTACAAGCTATCTGTAGTGAGTTCCATCTACCTGCTGTGAATCCTAGAATCTAGATAATTGCAAACCTTTTTCCATAGGTGTGGACATTAGTTTACAATCTAACATTCCATTCTTTTTCAAGAGTGTCTTAGCATATTTCATCTGGGAGATGAAGATATGATTCTTCTTCTACCATATCTCTAAGCCAAGACAATAGTGAAGTAGCCCCAAATCAGTCATGTCGAAGGATTCCTTCATATCATTCTTTACATCATTCATAAGATTGTCATAAATTCCTGTGATCACAAGATCATCTACATACAAAACCATAATGACAATCTCTATTCCTACCTTCTTGATATACAAATTTGTATCTGAGGGGCTACGAGTGAATCCATGCTACAATAGGTGATCATCAATTTTTATATACCATGTCTTAGGTGCTTATTTGAGTCCATAAAGAGACTTTATCAGATGACATACCTTGTGTGGTTGATGCTCGTCTACAAACCCTTCAGGTTGGGCCATGTATACTTCTTCTTTGAGATCACCGTTGAGAAAAGCACTCTTAACATCCATCTACTGAAGTTTCCATCCATTTTGTGCTACCAGTGCACAGACAAATCTGATGGTTTTGATCTTCGTAGTGGGTGCAAAGGTCTCATCTTAGTCAATTCCTTCTTGCTAAGCATAACCCTTTGCCACAAGTCGTGCTTTGTGTTTGTTGATTGAACCATCTACCTTATATTTTGTTTTGAAAATCCATTTGCAGTCAATGGATTTCTTACCTAGAGGCAGATTGACAAGTTCCCATGTCTGATTCTGAATTAGGGAATCATATTCATCATCCATAGCCTGTTTCCACTATGGTTGGTCTAATGCCTCACAAACAATGTCAGGTTCGATGCTGTCAACAACTGAACTCGTGAGTGTAAAATTTACCTCATTTTTAGCTTGACTTCGTGTTCTAAATCCCATAGAAGTGCCTGGAAGTGAGTTTCGGTGTGCATCCCTAATAGTATTCTAGACCCATTTCAGATGTTGGTGCTATTGCTACTGATGTGAAGATATGATGTCCAGTGTGCCTAGATCAGTGAACAAGTCTCCACTCATCTCTTCTTCTCTCTAAGAAGAATCATCTTGCCCATCATCTGGATGTGTGAACAATCAATGTGACGAGGTCGGTACTGGATCTCCATTGTGTGGTAGGGAGTCAAAGGATGACTCATCACACACCACATCTCGACTCTCGTAGATCTTCTTCATCTCAGGATCCATGAGAAGATATGCCTTTGATGTAGTACTATACCCCAAGAAAAGACATGGCAGTGTCTTTGGATAGATATTCTTCCTTTTCTCATCTGGAACATGCATATATGTAGTACAACCAATAACTCTCAAATGATGAATAGAAGGTTTATAACCAGTCCATACCTCTTCCGATGTCCTGTTCTACAAGATCTTTTTGGGTGCCTGTACGCCGGAAAAGCGACAAGCGAGCGTGGGAATCTACAAGCGACTCTTCCGCGTACCCGACCTCCCGAGGTCGTGCCGGGACAGCCGGTGGGGATGGAATACAGGTAGTATATGGATAGACTAGTTAGGAAATCTAATATCTTCGACACGCACTAATGGAATCTGCGAATCTAAGGCAAAGAAGGCCCTTCTAACCTGGACCGGTGTGATAGATCGATCAGCCAGGATGACTACTCGAAGGCTCCAATCAATATCGAGCTCTGGCGTGATTCGATCTATGGGTTGTGGGATGCGTGGAAAATGACCCGGGATGGTTTTCGTGTATTTCTCCTGATAGGGTCATATGGTGAATATGGTCGATTCTATGGACGATTCTCTAGCCTAGTCCAAAATTCTCTTGCTTCGTTAGCTGTTGTGTCCTAGTAGGGATAAATGTTGAATGATGATAGGTTGGAATCGGAGTAGACTGAAATACTAATGTGCGTAGCGCCAGTGTCTATGTCTAATTCTCTTATGGATTCGTTAGGCTGTGGGATTTGTGGATCACAACCATAGACTCTTGGTTGTTGCGGTCCCTGTTATGGTCATACGCGAGATCAAGTCCTAATCCCTAGTATCCTAGTAATCGTATGCTTTCTCAGCCTCTACGTTTAGAATCAGCAATTGTGCGATTTTCTCAGAATACCTCACAGGTGTTCTAGCAACTTGAATTCTTAAGATGGTATCTATATCTACGAGGGTGTCTCTAGCGTCTGGCTATGGAACTAAAGGATCGCACCCGAATATTTGCTCTCTTTCAAATCCTTCTACAGTCATGCTGGATGTTTTCTAGGATAACCTGTAGTTTGGCTGATTCGACCAAAATGTGTGTGCTTGGTCGTCTTTCTATGTTTAACCCTCTTAACTGAGATCTGACCTGCTGGAAAGTCTATTGTTGTTTGGAAGACTTGTATCCTAAGATTCTGGTCAATATCAATTATTGCCACTATGATATTGGGCTGAGGCACAATTGGCTCGAAAATGTATTCCCTGGGCTCCTTAGGTCCCGTAATTGTCATGCAAAAGAGAAGTAATGAAACAAACTATAATAAAGTAAAATCTAAGTACACTTCTAGCATCTATGACTTCTTTTTGTATCTTCTGGCAATTTATAAGAAAGCAACTATTTAAAATATTTAGAATTGACAACTAAACTAATAACGTAAAACAAACAAAATAGCCGAGTGTAGCTATTTGTCTGTGTAATTTCGTATATCTATTCTAAACAACGAAATAACTAATCTATTTGCAAGATTCTCGATCCTACCTCAGAAGTGAGGAATGAATCATAGTTTCTCAGAAACTATCAATCCCCACAACTTCCCTGGCAATATCGAGAATGGAAATAACTGAAAATAAAGCGATTAACTACTTTATTTGATAAGTTCTAACTAAAACTTTGAAAGATGGAACCTGGATTTCGCAGAACAGTGGCGAATCCGATGGTGTGTGTGTTCTTGTCCCCTCAGTATGATCTCTTCGTTCTTTGTGCTCACGTGAATCCAGAAAAGCGTGTAATGCTTGCATCAACAGGAATAGATATTTGGATCAATGGACAGCCTTCAGAATGCAGACAGAATAGAATGCGGATAGGAGAGGGATAGCGCAAGAGTACAGAGCTTGGCCTATGCAATTCCTAGCGGGGTCTACTGCGAATCATGCAACAAAATGCGTCCAGAACCTGAAACTAGTCTGTATGAAGAGAAAAACCTGCAACTTTAATGGCTGCCTAAACTATTCTACTCCAAAAACAATAATACTGTTTGCACAAGTTGGATCTGTGGCTTACCAACAGCAGAGTAATGCAACCAAGCATGTAAAGGATTTAAACTATCAAACTTAAGCAAACTAGAAGACTGAACTACTGAAAATGGTGAGGTTGAAACAAGAATGAGGGGCCCAAAGGGCACTTGCCATTTGCATGTGCAACACAATACTAAACAAACCATGCATTTATAGGAATTCAAACACCCAAAGATCAAAACCAAACTGAACTCCTAAACAATAAACAAAGGAAAAACACTATTCCAGGGGACCAAAAACATAAATGCATGCTCAAGTCGGCAAGAAAAGCTGGTGAAACGTGATAACTTTGCCGTGCATTCCATTCAAAAGAACATTCTGGAAAATGCGTAAAGGACCGCCTTGCCCTGCTCACCGCCGCCCTATTCAGGGCGGGTCACGAGACCGCCGCCCTTAGGGCGGCGGTTTCGTCACTGAAGACCAAAAAGCCAAGAAAAGAGGGAAAAAAGGGGAAAACAAAGCACGGGGGCTAAGCGGGGCATGCGGGATGTTAACGCATATCCGTAAAGCTTATCTGGATCCCGAACACCTTGCGAAGAGATCTGTAATCATCATTGGGGCATTTATTACACCGTTCCGCAGTACAATACCTTACAATTTTGGGTACGTACATATTGCCCCCTCGGAGAAGCGTTTTAGCCATGAAGAGGCGTAAAACGGTGGGTCCGAGTATGGCCGTCCCGAAATGGGAAGTTAGAAGTTATACCTTATACGTCCGTGTGTCGAAATGACGCCATCCAAAATTCCCGCTACCTGCAAAATGAAAGGAGAACTCAAGTGCAGATAGATACAATAATTTGGAAAATAAACGCTAAAATAATAGGGGAAGAGGACGTACCATTAGTGCGAGGATAGAAACTTACCTCCGTCGGCGCTCCGAACCTGTGAAAAGGGGATTTAAAACGAATTAGAGCGCTATATATATGAAAGTGGGCCCATTTTCCTATTCATTTGCGCGAGTCGATTTGATAGATTTTGAGCTCTGGGGCCCACGGTAACGGTTTCTCACGCGAGTAGAGTCAAAACGTCCACAGCGAGATAGTGATCATGCCTCCACGTGCGGAACGCCACCCCGCGAGATCACAGGTTGGTTTTCTTCAATTTTGTGCTTTTCCCTCTTCAATTTTGAAATGCTAAATTTGTTGTAATGGGGGGGTCATTTTTGAAAATGTTAGGTTTAAAAGGTCCATCTAGGGGGGGGCGCCTACTGGGTAGGCCCCATTTTTAATTAAAATGGTCATTTTTTTGCCAGTTTTTGGCTTTTTGGGGTTAAAAACCCGCGCGGGTTTTCGGACCGCGCCGCCCTGGCCAGGGGGCCGGTTACATGAACCGCCGCCCTATCCAGAGCGGCGGTCACAAGACCGCCGCCTTCAAGGCGGCGGTTACAAAACCGCCCCCCTGCCCAAGGCGGGCGGTTTTGCACAGAATGCAAAAGGACCTCTTTTGAAAACTTACACTTGTATTTTTAGCATTTGTGTATGTTTTTATGACTCTCTTGATATCGTTTAGATACTAACTTACTCTGTTTTGTGTGTTTTTGGGTGTATGTAGGCGAAGGAGGAGTATATTAGATGGAGCCGGGAGAGAGAGTGTGACTGGCTGCCCGGGGTATTGGATGCCCTCTCAGCAGATGAGGAGGACACATTGCAGAGGGCCGGCATATTGCGTATATCGCGTGTGCCTCACGTTGCTCCATCCAGTCACATACTCTGTGACTTATTCTCATACTGGGATGCAGATCGGAACACTTTCCAATTGCCAGGGGTCCGTGGTGAGTGGACCATTACATTAGAGGACGTCTACCGCATTCTGGGGGTCCCGATCATCGGGAGGCGACTTACATTAGAGACAGCAGGCTCACGGGCACAGATTGCACAGTGGGCGACATATATGGGAGATGCAGTCATCTCCACGGGGTCGAAGAAGGGGGTGAGAGTCAGATCTATCCCTTCTTTGCCCATCCCCATATTTCGACAGGCCATCATGGGGATCCTTGCCTCGAGACTGATCGGGGACAAGGGAGGGGACACTTTGTTATACTGTTGGGCCCCCATTATTGCACAGATAGAGGGGCATGGCCGGATATATGCCTGGGGGGCAGACATTTTGGGGACCACCTATCACGACTTATATAGGGTGGTCCGTTTACAGGGACAGTCGTTGAGCCACCCAACTCTAGTCATGAGTTGGGTGTATGAGCATTTTATTCCTTATGGCAGAGGCTGTGGAGGTGGCAGATCCTGGGGCTGTGAGGGCAGCCAGATGGTCAGATATGTCGGTGCTTAGAGCACCTCACCAGCCAGTAGCCTCCCTCACAACAGTAGACATGGAGGCCACACCGTACCAGCTTATGGCCGGCATATGGGGAGAGGAGGCCATGACATTGGTCTCCTGTTCCATCACAGGGCAGCTTATTGACCCGTGTGGGACGGGTGGAGGTACATCCTTTCAGCAGGGTTCCTCAGCAGTTCGGGCCTCCCATATGTGGGCATGCTTCCTCCAGTAGCACCAGTTTACAGATCAGTTCGGGAGGCTAGAGGGGGGCCTAGAGGCTATGGTTGGATAGTGGTTACCCCTGGCATTCCTATTGCAGCCAGGGGGATAGTTCGGGCCAGAGGGAGAGCTGGTGTGGCGCCTCGGGCACCTTTACTTCGGATTACCGCGGGTCCTGCTCATAGTAGCGATGACCCTATAGATATTGACTCCGATTCTGAGGAGTCCACAGAGGGAGGGTCGGAGGAGCAGACGGACGAGAGTGATCCTGAGTGGCATGACACTCAGGATATCATGCAGGGCGGAGAGGGCGGAGCAGAGTGCAGAGAGAGAGACTCTGGTTTCGCGAGGAGCCACTCTCCCGGGGCCATGGTGGAGATGATGAGTCCGTTGCGGGGCGTCATGTTGCCCCAACTACAGGAGCAGCTCCTCAGTCGGCAGCGGCATCTGCAGCGGGTGCTGGGCCCTAGTGACCCATCTTGGAGGCCCGGTGATCCGAGTAAGTTATCCTCTCTCCCTTTCAGTGTTAGTTTGATTTAGGACTTGTCTTTTAACTGCTATCTCTCGTTATATTTGTATCTTGTATATTTTAGCCTTTTGCCTAGTTTCTAATTCGTCTTTCTTCTTTATTTTGCAGAGACTGTCGACGAGTGGCGGGATCTAATCCGTAGGGTATGCACTGATTCTCTGATGATCCCTATGGATAAGACTCGTGCGGAGCTATCCGTAGATGCCGGGGAGCCCTCAGCAGCCGGCAGGCATACCGACGTCTTTGCTCCCGTTTGGCATGTGGCCAAGATGGTGTCGACTCTCCGTACAGAGTTGGCAGGCTATAGGACAGCCGAGCGCCTTATGAGGAGCCATTCTCATGGCGAGACCACGACTGCCCCTCGAGGACCCTGAGCCTTCCGTCCATTCAGAGCGCCAGCGTAGCCGTAGTCCTAGGCGAGGGCGCGCACCTTCGGCGGGGTCGCGCAGGGGTTGAGAGGCCACTTGGCTCTCTGTATTTTTGTATTATAGATTCTTTTGTGTATCACGCAGCTCTTTGAGCGTTTTGACCATGCCTAGTGCATGATGGCATTGTATACAAACATTGATTATTTATATATATGCGATCGATTTTTGGGTCAAAAGCTTGTCACTCATGCGCGTCCTTTCTATTTCCAACTGCTTTGTGAATACTACGATGTATGTTTTATATGCTTTCTAGAATGTATGCAATGGAAAACAGATGATGCAAATGTTTTCTTTCCTTTTTGTGTTTCATGATGCTGATATATGATATTGTAGATATACTGTGATCTTGAATCTTAACTTTTATTAGCAATTTGGATAACTTGTATTTGTTTTGGCACAGTGATGAAAACAACCAGTATGATGAACAGATAAACTTGCCCCACTCCTAACTCCACGCAACTAGTAAGATGCGAGGGGCTCATCACCAAGAGCCAAGAAGGGCGCAAGTTATGAAATGTGATGAAATGATAGTGATGAAAGACAGACAAAGCTTTGACAGAACCAAATTGAAAGCCACAAGCCGACTCAACCTGAATGACTTCATAGTTTTGGGTGCAACTTGCTTTGCGGTTTATCCAGACTTAGACCCGTAGATGGCCACATAGTAGACAAAATCTAGTTTTTAGGATTTTTAACTCTCTTGGAATTTTGAACATCTGATTCATTCGTTTTTGACTCAAAGTTTGAATAGCTTTTTTATGACCTTTTAACGTTTGCATTGTCTAGAGGACCCCCTACACTTTTCCCCATGCTACTAGTAAGAAGCGTGGGTTTATCACCGTGGGCAAGGCGTTGGTGAGTAATGGAATTTCCATCCTTTCCCAACCCTATGTCACTAATAAGAGATGCAAGCTCATCACCGAAGGTTGGTGGGGGCAAGGAAATGTGTAAAAATAAATTTTTTTATTTAATCACTTTTTGACTTGTCTTTTTGAGTAAAATGTCAGTATATGCTTGTTTCCAAAGAGATGTATATATGGGATAGATGTGACACCATGAAGCTTCTAGAACAGACCATAGGCAAGACACCTATCCTAAGAAGAAATCCAAAGTGAGAAAAAACTTGCAGATCTTGGTATGGTTACCGTTAGGACTTTGTCATGTTTAATTTTATTTGAGAAAAGATTCTGAAGATGACGTGATGATATCAAAGATGGAGAGGTATGATTAAAGAACTTCTATGCCAAAAACATCACAAGTTTGAAATAAATTGCTTTCAAAATAGATTCCTTGACCACAAATTTGTGTAAGAACAAGTGGACAAAATGATCCTAATCTATATGAAAATGCAATGTAGATAGTTATATAAGTAGCATTAGCCGCCTTATGCATAGAAGCGAGTTTTAGGTGAAGGGAATTGACTGTTTAGTCAAACTCCTCACCTTCTAGCGTGCATAAGAGGTATGCACCATTTCCGTAGTCCTTTGTGACTCAGTATGGGCCTAACCATTTGGGCCAGAATTTCCTTCCCTCGTCGGTCTTCTTGTCGATCCAGCCTTTCTAGTCTCAGAACTAGATCGCCTTCGTATATGTCACGCTCGTAGAATTTCTTATTATATTGCCAGCACATCCGGATCGGCATAGATTCTATGTCGCTATTCAGCATCTAACCTGAGCTTCATCTAGGCTTTCTAGTTGGAGAAAGACGTGCTTCTCTATAAGTGTCCTCATCCAGAATCCCTTGTAGTGAAATTCAGAGACTGGGTATTTCAACCTCGAGTGGGAGAACTGCTTCTGACCCAAAATACCAGTGAGAAAGGAGTTGCTCCTGTTGGTGTTCTTATTGAGGTTCGGTGGGCCCATAAGGCTGGGTATAACTTCAAGTGCCAATCCTGCTTATTTTCTTTTCACCGTTTTAAGGAGAATGGCTTTCAACGTTTTGTTCGTCGCTTCAGCCTGTCCATTGGCTTTGGGGATAATACAAGGAAGCCGTATGATGGCTTATTTTAAATTTGTTACATAGCTCATGAACTTCTTCATTTTTGAAAGAAGTTCCATTATCTGAGATAATGATTTGTGGGATACCATATCTACAAATGATTTGGTTCAAGATGAACTTGGCGATTACAGAACCAGGTACGGTAGTAAGAGGCATGGCCTCCACCCATTTGGTAAAATATTCAGTGGCTGTGGATTATAAAATTGTGGCCTTCTGTGGATGAGGGAGAGAAATTCCCTATTAGGTCTAGGCCCCATGTAGAAAAGGGCCACGGGGGGGGGTAGCGATTGGTTGCAGAGCTTGTGCCGGCATGTGGATCTCATGAGAGAACTCTTGGCATTTATGACACCTACGTACAAACTCTATTGCGTCACGTTCTAGAGTGCGCCAGAAATAGCCCATTTGATGTATTTTTCGAGCGGTGGCGTAGCCGCCGAAGTGGCCTCCACATACTACCGCTGTGAGATTCAAAGAGAATCTTCTTGGATTCTTCTGTGTCAAAACATCTTAAGAGCATTCCATCGAACGCCATTTCGATAGAGAACTTGCTCTATAATGACGTACTTAGCTACGATAATGCGTAACCACCTTCTTTGTTGCGGTGTAGCTCCTTCCGGATACCTATGGTCCATGATATAGCTAATGATATCAGCGTACCAAGGGCACTCAGATATAGCAGGTCGGGTTTTCGACGTAGTACACGCACTCATCTGGAAATTCCAAATCTACTAGAGTCTCCCCCGTCTAATGGATTATCAGCTAACCAATCCGCAATGATTTGTCCTTTAACTGACTTTTGGTTTACAAAAGTTAATTCGAATTCTCCCGTCAAGGTTATAAAACGTCCCGCCTTTTTGGACAGGGGACCCTTGTGTGAGGAAAATTCCGTAAATGGTCTGTCTTTTACCATGACCCTTCGTTTCTTGATTCAGCATGTAATGTCTTAGACATTTAGTAGCGAAATACGATGGCAAGGCATTCTCATTTTTCCTGTGTATAGTGCATTTCATAGTCAAGAAATGTTCGGCTAATGAAATAAATATGCACGTTCTCTCTTGTCATCGTCTTCTTGGGCCAACATACAGGCCAGCGAGACATTGGTAGCCTCGTGAATATAGGATTAACGGGCGATCCAACTTAGGTGACATTAGCGTTGGTGGTGATAACGGAAAACGTTTAACCACATTAAAAGCTTCATTGAAATCTTCAGTCCAATCGATGCTATAATATTTCTTGAGTAAATTGTTGATTGGATGAACAGTGAGGCTTAGGTCCGGGATAAATCTCCGGATCGCACCTAGATTTCTGAGAAATGATCTAATTCCATATTCAACTCGAAGGTGGGACCATTTCAAGGACAGCCTGAATTTTGGTTGGATTAACATCGATTCCTCGTGACGATATGATGTAACCTAGGAGCTTTCCTCCTGTTACACCAAAGACGCATTTCTCTAGGTTTAGGGTAACTCCATATTCTATTAGGCGTGAAAGAATGGTGCAAAGTACTTCAGGGTGGTCACAACGCTTTTTGGCCTTAGCAAATAAGTCATCCACGTAAGATTCCACAATTTTATGAATTAGATCGTGAAATATGTATGTCATGGCCCGCTGGTACGTAGCACCAGCGGTCTTAAGATCGAATGGCATAACAGCATAGAAATAGGTTCCCCAAGGAGTTATAAACATGGTTTTAGCTTGATCTTGCTCGGATATTTTGATTTGGTTGTATCTCGAGAATCCATCCATGAGAGAAAAAAGCTCAAACCCATCTGTTGCATCAACAATGACATCAATAGATGGCAATGGGAAGTCATCGTTAGGACATGCTTTCTTAATGTCCCAGAAATCTATGCAGATGCGTATCTTTCCTATTTTTCTTGAGAACGGGGAAATGATGTTTGATACCCATTGGGAGTAGTCAACTGGCTTGATGAATCCTACTTGAAGGAGTTTTATCACCTCCTCTTTTACCATGAGAGCTACTTTGGGTTTCATGGGTCTTGATTTTTGTTTAATCGGCTTTGCATCTGACTCTAGTGACAAGGTTATGTACCGCAATGTGGGGTGCGACTCCTATCATTTCTTTATAATTAAATGCAAACGCCTTTTTATGTTCTTTGAGGACCTGAGTGTGTATTTCTACTTCCTATGGTGTTAAAGAAGATCCTAGCTTTTAAAATTCTTGGTTCATCTTCCGTTCCGATGTTGACATCGATCGTTTCTTCAATTAAAGAGGATTTATCCTCTTCGAACTCAGGTGGTGCTGGGGGTAAATCCAAATCATCCCCGTTTTCCACCGCGTATATATTAGGTTCTTTTTGTGAGGGAAGATTTGTTAGAGGATTTTCGAAGTAGGAAGACGAATGTGGAATCAGGGATAAATCTAGCATGTGATAAGAAAGATGTAATGCTACATAGGCATTTAAATAATCCAAGGTAGCCGCATCATTTCCAACATGGTCTAGGATAGTAGATTTACTTCCACTAAAAGGAGGATTTTTCATTGTTTTTATTAATGGTTTGTCACGAATGGATACTGTGAAGTGAGTATCTTCTAATTCATTGCTTGGAGTAAAACGTGATGCTGAAGTTGCTATTGAATCGGTGAGAAGATTTTTCTCTCGTGGGACCGCCTCAATCGATATAAAGTTAAACGCCTTACTCAAATTTAAAACAGCGTTTTTTTAAAGTTGTAAGTGTTCGGCTTTAGTTTCATATACCTCTGAAACTTGGTTTGCCACTAATTGCGAGTCTCCTAAAACTCTGATATTATCAATACCAATTCTTTTGGCTAAGGTGAGACCAAGGAGGAGGGCTTCGTACTCAGCGCTGTTGTTTGTGCATTCGAAATTAAGCTTGAAGGCAAATGGCATGACTTTTTCTTCTGGCGAGGTAAGAATTACACTTGCCCCTGCTCCGTAACGGCATCTAGCCCCGTCAAAATGGAGTGTCCAATACTTAGCTGGGAATATGGAGGTTGGGTTATTCATTGTGTTTGCGCATTCTACCTCGACCATGCAAAGATCTTCTACTGGAAGAGAGCCAACCCCTAAGGAATATCCTATACTTGCCGAATCAAATGGTAAGAACATTGGTAAATCTTGTTCTATTAATTCAACGATTTTCGCAGTAGTCCCTAATGATACAGTTTCTTTAGTTTTACCGCCAGGAATTGGGGTTGTTTTGGCTACGCTGATGGTTTCAAGATCCGTCGTAGGTACCAACTTTTCTTTTGACTTTGAGTCAGTGGGTTTATTAAGTTGGTTTGTTGGAAGTTCGAATTCCGAGTGTACACCTGGTCTCTTCTTTAAATCAGCTAGGTGCACGTCAAACGGCTTTGGATCACCTTTGGCTACAAATACCCTTCCTAGATGCAAGAATCTTACTTCTTGAAATAGCGTGGAAGGGATTGCCTTCATTCGGTGTATCCACGGTCGGCTGAGGATCATATTATAGTTAGTTTCCCGATCTATAATATAAAACTCAGTCAGGATTGTTTTAGGTCCCAAAGTGACCGGTAGTATTATGGTTCCTATCGACGTCGCTTTAAGGCTATCGTAGCCTCTCAAGGTATTTCGAGTAGTGGAACAGTTTGTTTCACCATATCCCAATTTTTGGAGAAAAGAGAAAGGGACTATGTTAACCGCAGCTCCATCGTCAACCATTGCCCGTTTTACATAATTATTATAAACCTGTACTTGCAAGTGTAGGGTTCGATAGCCTCGGCGTGCGATCTCAGCATTTGTAGGCATTTTACTTATTTCGAATATGAATTCGACATCCCTATCCGCCTGTCCCGGAGGATAAACATCAGTCTATATGATTTACTTGTGCTTCTGGTGGTGGAGTGATACTAATTAAATGACCCAAACCTAACGCCTCTAAAAGAGCAGCCCTGTGAGCAGGGGAATTCTTTAGTAAATCAAGGAATGAAATTTGCGAGAAGGTTTTTGTTAGATCATTAATTAGATCGTAAGCACCCATTGGTTTTGCTACGGTTTGCTGGATGTTATCTGTTTCCAGCAGATGGCTTGGACTTGGTTGAGAGAAATACTCTCGTGTCCTCGTAATTGCTTCAACGGGTAATTCGGAGTCTAACTCTACTAATCCAACTACCTTAGGTCGTGGTTGACTTCCTAGTTGTGGCGCGACTAACAGATTTAGCGAAGTTGAGGCCTCGTGATCGTTGTTTCCTGTTATTGCACCTTTGTTTGTTCCAGTTGGTTTCAACCTATCGCTATCATGATTTGGGAGTGGATCATTAAAGATCTTGAGAGGGGCATTCTGAGGGGAGACTTCCCCTGCGAAGGTACTTGCCGTTGGTGACGTAGGATCTGCTAAGAACATATCCATAAAAAAAAAATTTGTTCATTTGGCAAGCGTTGCATGAATTTGTTGTAGTCACGACACGTTCTAGTGTCATGACCCCGAATTTTATGGAAACCACAATAGGAATTGGGGTTGTAATTCCCGTTTTGTTGGTTTGGTGTGTATTGTGGCCTAAAATTCCGATCAAACTGTTGCCTATTAGGACTAAATTTTTGTTGTTTCTGGTTTTGACTTTGGTTTTGATAACCAAAGGAGTTTTGTCTTGGTCCATGCATGGGATTTCACCGTTGTTGTTGTTGTGGATTATTAAAATCCACCGTATTGACCGTCGGGGTAAAATTGTTGTTTCTTTGGTTGTTTGTTTGTGACGGAGTATTAACGACATTTACCCTCTTGGGCTGGTCAGTTACCCCATCTGTTGTTACCCCACGATTTTTGTTAAGGATTTTGGGTCCTTGATTGACGCTTGTGGTGGTTGTAGTATTTTGAGTAGAGGTGATTAACCTCCTGTTTGCTCCATACGTCTTACGGCCACTATCTATTTGCTGCCTGGTCTATTCGTAGAGCGCTCTCAAGTACTTCGTCATAAGTCCTTAGTGGGAACTTCTGGACTTCTTCCTTCACTTCTCTGCTAAGAGAATGAAGGAATAAATCACATAGCTCCATCTGATCCATGTTTGGAGCGCTTGCCGAGGAATAAAGGACTGTGCGCCACCTTTGGATGAAATGGGCGACAAACTCGTTATGTTCTTGCTTGATGTGCAAGAACTCCCTGATTCCTGTCCTTAATAGTTTGTTCATGTCGAAGGCTTTGATGAACTCAGACACGAGTTGTTGAATGAATGTATGGAAGCCTCGGGTATTCTGTAATACCAATCGAGGGCAATGCCTTCCAGCGTTTTGGGGAATATTTTAGCAACAACCCCATCCCATGGGAGTAATTCTCGAATGGCTGTAGCGTAAGCTTTGATATGCGCATTCGGATCTCCTTCTCCTTTGTATTTGGGCAAATCGGGAAGAGGCCTTGGAAGCATAACGCTTCGTATGGCGAAATCTAAGGGCTCCTTTAAATATTCTGAATAAGTCCCTATCGCATACATCTCAACCATTGATGGTGCCTGTTGAGGAGGCGGTGGCGGAACGGGTTGTTGATATGGCGTAACGTACGCGTTGGCAGGGGCATAAGGCAATCCCTGCATTTGAATAAACATGCCGGGGGATGAGTACATATCCCCTTGTGGTGGATTTGGAG